>JAIPRL010006652.1:0-26435 GCA_025469235.1 Pemphigus obesinymphae
TCATATTACTCCTACACCATTCCTTGTATTAGTCCTTCCTGAATATTTGATTTTATACCCCTCACTAATTTCTGTTGCTTTCTCCCCTTTCCACTTTGTTTCTTGCACACAACAAATATTCACATTCTTTCTCTTCAAAACTTTTTAAAAGATTGAATTTGTATTTAAGCCGCTTACATTTTGGTAGTAATAATTAAAATTAATAGGACAAGATTTACATGTTTTTTGATTATGTAAGGATGGGTGTTCCTCTGACGTGTTTAATAGTGAGGTCAAATTCCCCATTGGATCTGCGATGTAGAAGTTTATAATTGAGATGAAACATGCAAAGATAGAAAAGATTTCTTTTTGATCCAAAAAACATAATTTCATGATTTTATTGGTCTTGGCTTATTAGAAGTAGATGAGAGAGATCCAAGGCATGAGATAAAGGTGAGTTGCGATTGTAGCCCAAAAAGATTTAAAATATTATTAACAGTAGTGTCTTCATTTAGAGTATAAAATTGTTAGAAGTAGTAAACGATTCAGGAAGATTAAATAATAAAACATTATATATATATAATGTAATATATTAACAATTAAGAGACATATAATATTTATACATCGTGTAATCCACTGTTCTTCTGTTTATCTATCTATCTATCTACTGTCCATCTTTTGTTTATCCACTTTAATGCGCATTGGGATGATATCTCACCTAGGTACCTATGTCTTTTATTGTAACCTACTTCATCCATTGCTAGGAAAAATAAATAAAGATTCAAAGCCAAATCCTGGTGCACTCCCTTCTACTCTGATCGTAAAATCTTCAGTTTTCTCACACAAACTCCTTTAATCTTGTACTTGCCTCTATATATATGCCATCTGTATACTTCTCTATTGACTGTATTATACAAAACATTGGCTCCATTGTTAACCTCTCAGACATAAACTTAAACTGAGTTCTCCTAACATATGTATCACCTTAGAATTTGGTCTCACTCCTTACTCTCTTATCTATTAACTTTTCCCAAATTTTCATACTGTGACTCATAAGTTTTATTCTTCTATAATTCCCATATTCCTGTACTTCTCCTTTACCTACCCTTAAATAATTGTACCACACAATTCTTCCTCTAGTCCTTCAACTAGTATTTTATTAAATAACTTTGTCAGCCACCTTATACCTAAATTCCCTAATGATTTACACACTTCTACTGATACACCATCCAATCCCACTGCTTTTTTTAATTTTCATTTTTTAACCATACTCCTCACTTCTTCTTCTCTTATTAGATCTGCCATACGCAAATTAACAAAATTATAAAAAGTAAATGTGTTTAATATAATATTTTATCCATATATTATTACTGATGTTAATTTTATTGCTATTATATCTACCTACTATGTTATACGAATATTTAATTAATTAAGTCATATTTTAATTATATAAGTATTTTTTATAACACTATAATATGAACTCCATATACCAGATACAACCTTATAGCTCAGTTGGTATACATATCAGCTACTGTTAATGTAATCTATTGTAATAAGAAATTGTAATTGATTTGGCTGAAATAAATATATAAAAATAAATACTGCCTCTCTTTGGAAATTCCTCATTTAAATATTTTTACCATCTGTTTATAACCTCCTTATATTTTGTTAACCCCTATCTTCATATTTTTTCAATGACAGATTTATGAGATTTATGGATAATTCAGTCACAGATTATATGTAACTACACTGATATTTGTGGAGCCCAGTGGTATACACAGGGGGAATATTTGGGATAGATCCCCCCTTGACCTTTTTCTTTTAGAATTTTTTACCTTTATAGTGTTTTTATAGTGAAAATATTTTTTATCAATTATATTTTCTTTTGATGATAATGACATGTTCTATTTTATATTATTGTATAAGTGTTAATCAATCTGTATTCATATAATCTGTGATTCAGTTATATGATTGTAGAGTTCAATATTATTAGATTTAGAATCTACAAATAGTTTGTTTAAAAATGATCTTATTAGTATTCTTTTATATAAACACCTAATTCTTATATTTACCTAGGTCTTTACTTAAATAGGTATATAATAGGTATATACTAGCTAGTAAAACTCAAACAACATTTACTAAATAAAAACTCCAAGATTAATTTTAAAAACAATTCCAGTAAGTTCCATTATCTTGTGTTGGTTGGAGAAACATTAAGATTGACAACAATGAAATAACCATAGACATATGAAGAATTTTTTATATCTTTAATGTATGTATTTATCTATGGAAGTTACCTAGGTATTACATTATCCTTACTCAATGTCATGATTTGCCTTTTCGTATCCGTTCTGTGTTCCCTTTCTCCAAAATCATATTTTATACACCTACCTATTCTGTTTTACTCCAACTAATCCATAATCCTTTACCTTTAAGAGCTACCCTCTACACTTCAAGTCCACTGTTCATTTTCTCAGGATCTACCAGTACTATATCATCTGCAAACAGCATACACCAGGGTACCTTCCCTCTGTATATCTTGTTATTTCATTCATTACCAAGGAAAATTAGTAAGGACTCAAAGCTAAATCCTAATACACATGTACTTTAATCTAAAATCCTCAATTTCTCTACATATACCTCTCAGTCTTGTATTTGCCCCTTCATATATGTTTTTAATTACATTCACATACACCTTTGGTACCTAATCCTTTCTTCACTAATGCTCAAGATTTACAAGATTTCTCTAGGAACCCTGTTATACGCTTTCTTTTAATCAATAAATACCATAATATACAACTCTCTGTTCTTTTTTCTGTAGGTACTTCTTTACTATCTGTCTTATACAAAATATTAGTTCCATTGTTAACCTCCCAGGCGCAAACCTAAACTTATTTTTTCTAACAAATGTTTCACTTCTTACACTTGTTATCTATTATCGTTGCCTGTGACGTGGCGATCGTCCTCTCCTTGGATTTTTTTTATCATTATTTGAGGATTATAAGATTGATTATGAATCGGGATTAGCCCTTTATTTCTCAATTATCCCTATTCACCCTTCCTTTAAATAAGCTTCAGATCCACCCCTATTTAAAACTCATGTCAACTTTACATCCTAAATTAAAATACAATATATTGTTAGATATCACAAGAACTATTCTTAATAGACTCAGGTATTCATCAAATAGTGTTTTTCTCTTTAAGTAATTTCTCATTACTTGCAGTTATTTCTTATTTACTGTTTCTTTTTTTTTTGGGGGGGGGATGGTCTGCTCAATTTTTACTTAATAGAAAGTATTTTTATTAAGATTAGTACTTTGTTATTTTTCAATTTAATATTATTCCTAAGCTAAATAATATTAAACACATTGTATAAACCTATATTGTTAATATTTAAATGATTTAATTATTATTTTCTTAAAAATAGATTTAAATATTTAACAGTGCATTAAATTATATTTGATTAAATTTATATTTATTTTAAAGTATCTATTTCAACCATTCAGGCGGTATATTGTATACGTATTGCCTATGTATTATATATAAGGTACCTACATACTACAATATACTATATTAATATGTTGTACGTGTATTATGCACAAGAAATATCTATTTTTAAATACTTATTGTCATTCAATTATATAGGTATTACCAAAACTAAAATTTACAAAAAAGAAAAGTGAATTTATTAATAATAGGTACCATTTTTGATAACGATTTGATATTTTACAGTGCTCCACAGTCAGCTGCTGACGAGACATATGGTATATAATATTATGTTCAACAATAAAACGTGAAAGTTCCATGGCATTAAATCATACGGGTCACCACTGCCCATAACATAAAATGTTGCACATTTTCCAGCTGATAGAATCATATATTTTAATAACGAATAGGTACCTATTTATTTTTAAATTTATATGACGAATGTATTGGAAATATCGAAAAAAAAACTAGTCACATGATTTACCTAAGGCTAAAATTACTTAATATGTCGGAAAACCCCATCCAGATTCCTCGACGACAACTTATAAAATACATATTACATTACGTGGGCAAATTAACTTACTTTGCAAAGTTGATGAATTTCTCGATAGTGTATTGCGAGGGCAAGTTACCTACGTAAACCTCGTGTCTGTTGTCTGGCTCCGGATCGTCATACTGGTTAATGGGCTTGTAAATTATTTGAGAATTTACCGTCATTATTGCATAATCTGCATCGACCTGTACAACGGTAGACATTAAAAAACCATTTATGAAACGTATTCGGCAGGTATATTTATTATTCAAGGTCACAATAAGCGCCGACCGGTTTTTATAAATTCTCGTAATTCACTGCACGGCCTACCGTAACCTATATCCTGTGCTGCTACGGCCCTACGCACAACGCACCGAGCCACCACTATCAATCAAGTAGCGCCACAAGACAGTGGCCATGAATTGCAAGTTTTCGTGACGAATACTGTGGGTGACAAAGCACGTGTAACTTTCTATGCGCATTATATCAAAGTATATAGTTTCAATTGACCAAAATAAAAATTGAATTAAATCGAACCTATGTAGTAACCTAAACTAGAAAACATCAACGGCCCGGGCCGGATCACTTCTACCGTAACCGCCGCCATAAATTTTTATTCCGAAAAAAAAAAATTATTTATTTCGAATTAAAAATGAATATTCTACGTTAAACCCTTAATCGCACAAGTTAATAAATACCCATGTACTTACCAAAAGTTTAGCGGCCATTTTCTGCGAATTCGATGTATGACAAATCGACTACGGATTCAATGTGAAATTGTCACCGGAAGTGAGTAATAGTTTATGCAGGCGTATACCGACATGAAATCCGTACACAACTATAGCTCACGACCAAATGACGATGAGAGCGATCGTGACGGATCCTCTCGACGTTAGCGGCGGCTGTGGCCATGACAGATGCGCAGAAACGAAAAGAGATACGACAAACATATTAGAGGGGGATTCGTATGGACTGTCGTATGCAGGCTATGGCCGTAGGGAGTCTGCGGTAGGGTCGGGGGAACCACCACCATAATAATGGGCAAGTGCCGGTAATTATCTGTCTGTCATCATGTTTCTCATTTCTAGACAATATTCATGAACATTAGAGGAAGTATACACCGAACAAAGCTGTCTGGAACGAAAAATTAATAATATATAGTTATACGCTTGTTTGTCTTCGTTTAAAAATCCTCGGCAGTTGACGTCACAATTTCTGTTTTTATCCCATGAATGGCACAACTGGACGAAAACGTAAATATTGCTGTCATACCTAGTATTTAGCCATGAAAAAAATATTGTCCGAATTTGTAGCATCCACTAGATCGCGTAGTGATATCATTTTTGTATCTACATTGTACAGCATAGGAAATGAATTGGATTTTTTCATTATTTGATATTAAATGGTAAAACTTTTGATTAATTATTATACTATATTATTTTAAGACCACGATTTTCTTCGATCGAATGGATGCATTTTCAAGATTATATGACTTCTATAACAAAAATATAATTTGTTCGTAATAGTAATAACTATTAATAACTAATAACTAAAAGTTAAAACATTTTAGCGCCAAAAGCGGGCCGCATAGTGGAAAACCGCGCGACCGTTGTGTAAAAACATACACAGCGTGTTCATACGGATAGTCTCCTATAATATTCATGACAATATTATAAAATTTTTCCCATAATTTTCTTTAATGTTGTGGCCTGTGCATCTCATCAATTTTTTTATTCATACTGTAGTGTCTACTGACTACACAACAGCCTTCTATAGCTACTGTTTGCTACTGTTCGAGCTGGCAGCACAGCTTCGACTCTCGATGTGGCATAAAATTTAATGGCTCATAATAATCCACTTTACAATAATATAATATAAAGCAAGCTACAGACTATATGATTTGATTGCTCCAATAGTTGGGCCAGATGTTATATTAGGTCGTGTCAGAAGCTGTTTAAGTCTACGGTGGTATTTTATAAGGGGTGGCGCATTTGAATTAAATGAACAGAATATTTTAGATACGTTTATGAAAAAAGTTGATGACCTTTTTTTACAAACACAGGAGACAAAATCGAATCTTGCTTATGTGTACAAAATCTCTAGCATCAGCCCTGGGTCGTGTGTCATTCAACTAAAATCCTATCGGGTGATATTAGGTTGCTGGACCATTCGATCATTTAACCGCCACAAAATCGTTATCTACACGCAATACGCCAATACCAGATTTGGTCACGCGGTCCGCATGGCTGAATCAGGCCGACCAAATTGGGTCGTCTGTAGCCCACACAACAAAAAAATTATTTATAATAGTATATTTAGAGTAGGAAACCACTAAAAATTTTAAACTATAGTTTATCTATATTCTATGTATAGGTACTTTTCAATGAGTGGTATACTGATGTTTAAATTTTTTTTTTTCACTTTTTCTAGAAATATTACATTACTGATAAGTGATTATACCTATAAAAAAAAAACGTATGCGTTATTATTATGGATTAGCCGCACAAAATATTTAAGCTAAGGCCCAGCATTAGATGGTTCACTTAGTGCTACTTGTTAATCATATTATATTTGTGTATTTCAAATCATTTGTTTAAACTGTTTGACGATATTCTGAATACATTGTGTATAAATAAATCATCGCCCGATAGCACACATCAGTGGTCGATGAAAATATATGTATTCATATTTGTTCATATTGGGTAACAAAAATAAGACCTTAATAATATTACTGTTTTCACCGTGTATTTCAGTAATAATTCATGAGTTAAACCGATCGATCTGTTTATAGGGCCCTATATAAAATAGACAATCGCTGTTCGATGACTATATTACCATATACATAGGAAACATAATGACATGCGGGCAGACGCCAGACAGTAGTTAGTAATTTTTTTCCCTACCCACGAATTCGTTGTGATCAGTTGATTTCTACAGTGAGTTTTACATAGACAAAAATACCTATTTTTTGTCCATCATAGTGATTGATTTAGTTGTCCGATAAATATTTTGAAAACTTATTTGAATTTTTTACAACTTTATTATTAAGTAATTGACTTTTTTATGTGTATTTAGTATTTTTTTTGTACTTATTTCTTAAAATTGTTTTATTAAATTGAAAATTACTAAATATTTGTAGACCAAATATTAAAATATTGGATTTAAAAATTTAAAAAGTAAAAAGTCGATTAAAATTTAATTTGTTGATAAATTCAAATCCGTTTTCAAAATGCATATAGAACTACAGAATAAATCGCTATGATGGACAAAACATAGAGATTTTTTAGTGCAATTTAGAAGAAATTCAATAAACAAAGGGTTAGCAATATATTGGCTACAATTTTTATAGAAGAATCATGAAAATTTGTATATTTTTTTTTGCAATGATAAATTTAATCAAAATAATATTTTAATTTTCGTTCATCGTAATAATATATAATAATATATAATAACAAAATTATCTAGAAATTGGAACAATAATATTAAATATGAATTTTATATAAATTATAATAGGTAACAAAACGACGATACGGGCACAATCGACACAACCGTACCGACAATATTGGGAATGCAGACATTTTAATCATTTATAGATTATTTATATATATATATATTTAAGTATTGTGACGCGATATTTCCAGACGGGACAAAGACCATTTCCGGTATATTAGGTATATTTACCCATTGTATGACAATATATTGAAGTGTTTATTAATTGTTTGATGTTGTATGTTTTCCTGTATACTTTTCGATTTTGTGCAGGGAGGAGTAGTGCCAGAGTATAATTTTACCTATCATAATTGACTAATTATTTGTTTTTATTCATATTTTTCATAATGAAGATGCGTTTTTACTCCGAATTTAAAATCCGAATTCTTATTTTAAAGAGATGCTGATGAAGTTGGCAAAGTATTTTGTACGTTATGCAAATCTATATTTTCCATTGAGCATGGTGAATGTGCACAAATATAAATCGGCATATTAATCATGCAAAAAAACATTTATTGGAATTGTCATCTGTATCGACCAGTGATAAGGTAACATCATTTTTTATAAAAAATAAAAACTGATGAAAGTAGGCGTATCGTAGTGGAGAAAGGAGGACATTTTATACAGTCGTGCATAATCATTCTTTTCGATCCATGGATTGCACGTCGACTCTTAATAAATGAAATTTACAATAAATAATTTTCTTGTGCTCGTACTAAAACTGAATCGATTATTTTATATGTGTTGTCTCCTTATATAATTCAACAAATTTTTAATGAATTAAAAAATGTAAAGTTTACAACAGTTATGTTAGATACCTCGAATCATAAAAATTTAAAAATCGTGCCAATTCTAATGCGCAATTTCAATCCAAACACAGGAGTGCATATTAGAGTTTTAGAAGTTACAAATTTAAAAGGAGAAACGGCAGATATTTTGTCAACTTGCATAATTGACACTTTGAAAAAGCACAATTTATCTGACAAAATTATTGCATTTTCTGGTGATAATTGTAATACTAACTTTGGAGGTGCCACAAGAAAAGGTTGTAAAAATATTTTTTCAATTTTAAATGATAATTTAAAAATAGATATTTATGGAGTAAGTTGCACTGCTCATATTTTACATAATGCAATACAATCAAGTGCTGATATTTACCTATTGATGTAGAATGTATTGTTAACAACATTTTTCAATTTTTTACATTTATACTGTTCGAATTGAACAACTAAAATAATTTTGTGATTACGCTAATTTTGGGTATAAAAATATTCTTGGAAGTGTCAAAACTCGTTGGTTATTTTTATTGCCGGCAATTACAAGAATAATTGAAAAATCGATGGCTATACGAATGAACCGACTTTATATTATGTCGTATTCGATATAATCGGGTCGTTTTTCGTCAGTCAGTATTATTGTTTATATTTATATAGATGAATAAGTAATCACAGGTCGATTGTCTTCGTAAAGACCTAATTATGCAACCACAATTAATATACTATATAAATATAAACTGAACCGTCCGTTATCACTGGACAGAGCTTCAATCGCACTCGTAAAATATTCGTGGCGGCAACGTTGGTCACGATACGGAGTGGACAGATGATTACGATCGATCGTATTTACCTATATAAACGTTCGTTTCGATGTATAGGTAATTACGGACCGTGTCATAATATCTGGACATGGTCATTAGTCATGATTTACAAATAGTTAGGAAAACTATATTCATCTTAAACAGTACACGTCCAAAACTGACTAAATCGTTTTTTACAGAAATAATAATTATATTATTATATAATATAATTTTATTTGTACACTTAATATTTAGATCGCCATAAAATATTTATTGTACGTCCCATTAATTTAGGACTCGTTACATGTGTGCACTAAAAAAACCCCTCTTGAGCTAAAAACACATAAATTAGAGTATCAAAAAAATATATTTATTATAGTATTTGACTTATAATATTTGGTTAAATGGAATATACAACCCAAATTTACTCAATTGGAATATAAAACAATTTTGAGAAAAATTGGACGTACAACTTTTGGCTTCTTAGCTATCGTTATATACAGCGTTTATTTTATTGTATTAAGGGGCCTCCCTCCATACCACCATTTTTTTGGTAAAAAAACAACTCATTCTAATTCCAATAGTCCGGCATGATATGCGTACTTTGATAACGATTTTAAAAACGTATATAAATTTTTCATTACTTATTTGAGTGAGTAATCGAGCCACATTTTTAATTTTCATATTTTATACTATAATTAAAACCATTTAAAGTTCCCAAAATTTTCATAATTTTTAACATAAATATCTAATTAAATTAAAACAATTTTTAAAAAGTGCTTCAATCATTCCCTCGTAAATTTTATGAAAAATTCGAATACTTTTTCAAACTTAAAATTGATGTACTCATTGTGACGTTCTGATGGAATTGGAATCGTCTATTTGAATGAAAAATATACATTTTTCGTAGTTATAAAATAGATAGCTGACATGTGCACGCGGTGAGTGTAATGGCTCCCCGTATACTTTTGATACGGGTTACTAACACTAATAATCACGTACGCTTCACACGAACACAAAATTGTATAAATAAAATCTAATAAATTGTCTTAATAATACTCCTTAGAATCGTGTGGTATGGAGGCCCCTAACCACTCGACCCCAATTTAAAATTTAAATTAATTTTTAAATTTATAATAATTTTATGATCGGTAAAATAATATATTGTCAAAATTAGGTGGGCATCACGGTATATATTATAATATATCGGGGTGGGCATACACTATTAAGAGGATGTCATACGTACATTTTTAACGGGTTTTGTATAGCAAATTTTTAAGCAATTTTAATAAAACTAAATATCCATAACTTAAAAATATTTAAATATATTTTTAAAGTAATTTTAAAGTTTTATGTTAATATCATTTTTTTTTATCCTATAATCACGATATAGGTGTGTTAAAAAATACGTTTATGCATTTTTTATTTTTATTAACTTGAGAATATCGTAGAAAGATGAAATGAAAAATAAATCATAGAAGACAAAATTATCTAGCGTCTTACGTAGCCGATTTTTGATTCGAAGCGTTTTATAAATTCTTAAAAATAATTTATTTTTATTTTTTTTAAACAACTTAAATGTTAAAAAAAATGAATACATAAAAAAAGCTACGTAGGTATTGTTATTAGCAATCATTTTCTTATATTTCATATTTCTAACATGTTTGTAAATTGATAATAATGAAAAATTTTTATTTTAAAATGTCTTCTTATAAAGTACTGAATTAGTTTAGACTAATTAATCAAGCATTTTATTATCAATTTTTACAATATGGTCTATTAGTTCTATAGTTCGTGTGATGTTGTGGAATTTGGAAAGTAACTTGAGACTATAGATCTATTTAATAAATGAACTGCGATTTGAGCCAAAACCTCTCAGATAACTTTTGATAAGCTAAAATTGGTATTCTGGAAGAATAAATGAATTTTTCACTCGTTTATTTCATGCAATTTATGATAATTACTTCTGTTATCCATAGATTCATAAATAATAAATAGTACATTGATATGATAATACAATATTATGCTAATGAATATTTTTATAATAATATTTTTAATTGTACATTATAATTTCCACTAAGGATGTTGATTTAATATTTAATATTGTGATGCAATATATGATATATGGATATCATGATAGGTATGAATTAAATCACACCACACTTTTTCTTATTTTCCTTCGTTCTTCTCCCAACTATTTGTAGTCAGCCACCCTAGCCGTTCACTTCCACAGAACTCGATCTCCGCATCTTTCTCACTTACACTCGCTCATCACATATCCTTCTCTATTACATCTTCCCATCTCTTTTTTGTCTTCCTCTCCCCTTCAACATATACTACCTTTAATATTCTTTCTGACTGCTTCTCAACCTTACCCACTAAATTCCCACTAAACTTCACTCCTATCCACTACTCAATACATCGACCCGTACATCATTGCAGTCCTCAATACGATGTATTACCTGGGAAAATGATTTTTGTTCAAGCCATTTTATACACTTTAATAATATTACATATTATCACCTCATAATGTAGTTTAAATTCAAGTAGTAGGCTCTTAATTATAATTTATTATTAATATAATACATTTATATAAATTAATATAATATAAATATTGTTACTTTTTATTAGAAATTGACGATTATAATTTCAGAGGTGGAGTTGTGAATTGTGAGGCCTCAAGCAAAATAATTTTTCGGGCCTCTGACTTTTTTTAAACTTTGTTTTGTTTGGAAAGAAGAAATACCTTAAATAATATCGTGGTAACAATTATGCGTAAAAAGGAATAAATAAAAAAATATTGTAATTTTTTCTCAATTAAATATATGTTTAAAGCCATCATATTCCGCAGGGCCCTAAGCAACTACTTCGGTTGCATTGTCCTTCCGCCGGCCCTGATTAATATTATCATTTTAATGTGATGCGTCTTGCGTGCATTCTGTGAAATATTAATTTATTAAATTATGTATATTGGATTATATTTTATTATATATTTTTTAACAATTAAAAGTTGAAATAATATTATCATGTATTCCGGGAGTGGAGTATTTTTGTATTACAAGAGGCAACAAATTTTTAATTTTTAAAATTTTTATTTGAATTTTGATTACAGTATTAACAGTTTTTACACATATTTTATCATTTTAAGCTGGTATAGGTACGTTATATTTTGAGTAATAGCAGTTTTTGTATTTTATTATTTTTTTTTTATTATTAACATTTGATCCTCGGCTTGGACTAGAAACATTACTGGAACCCAATTTAAGAACCTAAATAAAAACTGACACCGATATTTGGTGACACAAATTTCAGTTTGTAATCCTCATAAAAAAAAAAAAATTGAAAATGAATAAAATTAATACTTTTTATTAATACATCAATTTTATGGGATTAAACAAATGCAATTTCGTATATTATTTTGCGTGAGTTATCCTTGTGTGAGTAGTTGTCACTTGTTAAAGAACAACTTGCATGTGTAATAATGCATATACCCGTGTATATATATATATACAAGTATAATATAGTTTAACGTAATCCAATTTATATGAAAAAAAAAAAATATATTTTGGTAAATACATAAATTTTTCTTATTTGGTATTGATCGGTAACTATTTGAAAATGATGCATGTCGTCATAAGTTTTATTGGATTAATTATATAAGGTGTATTTTACGTCATTGTATTTAGTGTTTTTTTTAATTATAACGGAACATGGAGTAAAGTATTTGAATGACTTTTAAAATGATTAAAATTGTTTCTTTTTTAATTTCTTAATTTAAATTAAGAATTAAATTTAAAATTTTTGAAATGGGACTCTCCTAAATAATATTACGAATCGCCCATTCTCATCCCCTAGGTTTCTTGAGCTGGATCCGTCAGTCTTAAAAGTTAATAGTGAACAAAAAAAAAAATAAAAAGGTAAGTAAGAAGCATGAAAATAATATTTTTAAGAAAATCCATAAATTTAAATTAAATTTTAATAATTAAATTTTTTTAATTAAATTATTTCAATCTCGCGCGTTTTCACTTTCTGTTTTATAATTTTTCTTACATACGTTTCAATTGTTTATTTGAAATATAACATTATAATATGTATTTTATTTAAAACGCATAAATAATAAATTAGTTGGAATATTCTCATAAGTCATTCAAGTAACTCACAATTAAAGAGATAGGATGTAAATATATGATGACTTTTGCATATTCTTTTTTGTAAATCCCGATGTTATACTAACCAAACAACAATGTTGGTTCATAGTTCAGAAAATATTGTTCTAAACCTCTGATCTGTATAACGATTGTTGTACAAATTAGATATAATCTAATTTTTATATTAATAAGTAGGTACGTAAATAATCATTTATTATTATATCATTTATAGTTTTTTAAGTCACAAATACATTTTTTATGGCTTTTTAGTATATTTTTAGGTCATCACTCATAAACAACAATGTATTTCTATGACCATTACAAAGCATTAATAGCTACAAATTATATAAAAAAAATTAAATAAAAATTGTTTGCAAGAAAACAATTATTGGTTTACATATTTAGTTTTTGATGCGGACTTAATTTTTTTTCTGTGCTAGCAGCCATCAAGACTATCTCATTTAACATATAATATGCTTCCAACTTTCTAGTAGTTACAATATAGTTCATAGGATTTTGATTGCCAAAAATTCCCAACCATATTTGTAAAATCATTTTAAGTGATAAATACATTGGAGACTCAAATATACGTTTAAAATATTTTTAATACAAAAAAAATATTTATGTATTTTAATCATTATTAAAATCCTTTTAAATTATTTTAACCTTGAATGAAATAAATACGCTGTGAAAATTTCAAGGAAAATTATGAGGAAATAACCATATTAATTTAACCCATAGTTTTCGCCATTTTCGATAGTTTTTCTGATGTTTTTTTAAAAATGGATAAATTACCCTTTTAAAGTAGGTACCATGCTGATAAAATTCTGTGCTGAAAATGGCTACGCCTGAAAAAATTAGATAATGAAGTCAAGTCTTCTGATCGATAAATTGCTCACAGAAAAATATAAAACAAATAAACATCATCGTAAAATGACAAATTATTTTGCACCACTCACAATCTAAAATTTAATCATTAGTTTACATTCATTTTTAGGGCATTATTATTACTTTTTCAACTAATCACTCTATTTCCAGTTACTATTGTGTAATCAAAATTCTCTCTGCAAAGTTCATTATAGGTATTTAAGTTTTTAAAATTAATATTTTTTGGTTCTGGGTGGGGGCGTCCAGTACCCCTGGACCACCCATAAATTCGCTACTGATTAATATATCACACGCAGCCATCACGTGTGGTCATATATTCCTCCATTACACGCCGCCCTGTTGTTCACACACCTGTTACACATCCTGTTACACATCCTGTTACACACTGTTACCACTGTAACATTCCTTCATCAGATGAAACCACAGCCATGACCGTGGTTTCATCGTCACATCTCCTCGTGGTGCCTGATGAACAACGTCTTCGGGCAGCTAACGTGATTGTGCGCTTGGACAGAACCGGGCATGCGGATACCATATGAACCCATCACCCGCAACTGTACTTCGCTATGGATATCATGGTGCTACTGGTGCAGATACCGGAAACTGGTAGACGTCACCGCGCGGCGTCGACATCCCAAGGCGATGTAAAAGGCATACTTCGGGGGAGGGTGCTCGTGGACCCTATGTCGACGATGGATCGCCCAGTATCGCCGTGGCGGGTCCAGATGCCCGACTATCCCTTGAATAACGCAAAGCGTTAACCGGGGCTGATACGGCAACACCCCGAAAATCTCAGGGTTAACTGTAACGCTCTTCCATCACACACCGACGTTATGCGTTGTCGTCACACTCCTCAGTCACATACCATTGTAATGTTTCTTCGTCACACTCCACCATGACGCTCTTCCGTTACACCCCAACGTTACACATTCCCGTCACGCTCCTCTGTCATACACCGCCATAACGCTCACTCATCACACACCATCGTGACACTCTTATATCACGCGTCACCGTTACGCACTGATGTCATGCGCCTCCGTCACATACATTATCCTAAATCTTTTACAAGGACTTTAGGAATGGAAAATATTTAATTTGTCAGTTCTCTGAGTATGAATTGATGAGCCATTTTGCATCCCTCACTTATTTTAAGTACTTTGACCACTGTCTGTCTGTGTGCCTGATTGTTTGTCCGTCCGTCCGTTCGTTCTCTAGAAAATTTCGTCGTAGTAACTAGGAACCGATTGTAGATTTTTAAATAAATATTATGAATTCGAATTTTCTTAAAGTTATTCTAATTTTAAATTTTTTAGAGGACTGAAAAATCTATTTGCATTGGTTTGAAACTTATGTTTATTTTATTATTTTTTTTTTCTGAAAACAATTTTTCAAGTATAGAAGGAGTTGAGTATAGTCGAGTTTTAATATAGAGAACATTTTTGATAGTAAATTTGTTTTTGATGGTATTTTCCAAAAGTCATTTTTTAATTTTCCTGTAGTTTTCATAAGCATAAAGAAAGACTATCCTCCTTTATAACGGGAAATTTTTATAAATGGAAAAATAACAAATAAAGTTGGCATAATTACTATATATTACTAAAATAGTATACATTATTGTGTATATTTCATAAGTCCTATAATATTATATAATAGACTTGGGTAAAATACTTTTTAAAAGTATTTCGAATACATATTCTAAATAGTTTCCAAAAAAGTGTTCAAAATATGTGTTCGAATCCTTTATGATTATAGTAATCCCTAAGTATTTGAAATGATCAACAAAATTTATTACAAATACTTTTAGAATATTTTTTTTTTATTATATTTCAATAACAAAAATAGTATCTAATTATAATAATAATATACTTAATCATATTTTTTTTCTGTGAATATGAATATAATAATACAATTGATAATACACACCTACCTATTAATTATAAATTATATATAAATTTTAATATTAAAGTTTAATATTATGTGATTCATTTAAGTAATAATTAAGTAGATTTTTTTTTTGTAATAATTAGTTTTATATACCTATATATGACCTCATATCACTATCTACTGTAATTACTTTATTTATTATAATAAAATAATATATTCAAACTATTTATTTCATCAATAAAAATTATTATTATTTAAATCAACATATTAAAAATTGTAAAATAACATTACTATCTAACTAAATATATAGTTGATAACAAAATAAGATAAATATAATATACTATAAAATATTATGTACTTATATACACAAATACAATTTACACTGCCGGAAAAATAATGAAATACTATTAAAATTAATATAAAATTTAGAATACTGTATTTGCAATACTACTCAAGTCTGCCTAATATCTCTGCAGTAAATAAATACTTTTAAGAGTGGTTTTTTTTTTTTACAATAATCTATAAGAAAATTCAAATTTAATGTAGTTCTCATGTTTTTCATGAAATTTCATTTTAAAAAAATTTAAAATAGCCGTTTTTATTTTATTTTTACAATCATTTTTTAAAAAAGGTTATTTAAATTGAGTAATAATTGACAAAGTTAGATCAGACTATTTTTTTGATTTTTGTTAAGCATATTAGTAAAATAAACAAAAATATAACATTATTTTGTCAAAATCAAACTCAATTTGTATTTTTGAAGCATTTCATTGCTGTTTTTGCATATTAATATGTAGGTATAAGTAAAAATTATAGGTATAATAATAATATTAAGTATAATATTGATTATATACCTATATGTACCTACTATATATAGGTATAATCAATGGTAATAGCCATTATAGTTTTATAATTTATTATTCTTGTTATTAAATGTAATGTAATTAAAACTAACTGGATATCACAATATCCACGAATTTTCAAATATTAGTTATAGATTTTGGCGATACATTTTTAAGTATAAAATTAAAATTTCTGATCGTTCCTACATTTATGTGACATTATGATTGAAAAAAAAAATAGGCTGCTATATATAAGTATTTTATATCTATTATAGGACCAGTTAGTTCGTTGCATCCAACACAAAATCCTGAACAAGCCCGTATGTCTGGAAAAATTAAAATAATAAGATATAAACGTCACTGTAAAACCACTATAGCTCCCCGCACTACGCAGAATCAAAACAGTCACATATTGGTAATAACTAACGAGTTATAAATATTTTTGATGTTATATTTTATTTTCGACGCAGGTAAATGTATGGTTACATATTACACTAAACGTCCCTATAGGTAGGTAGTGTAAAAGACTTGAAAAAACTGAGGGAGCCAACTCGGGGTTACTGACTTTTCTGGGGAGGGGTGGCCTCCTCAT
The DNA here is from genome assembly GCA_025469235.1 of Pemphigus obesinymphae. Classification (NCBI taxonomy): domain Eukaryota; kingdom Metazoa; phylum Arthropoda; class Insecta; order Hemiptera; family Aphididae; genus Pemphigus; species Pemphigus obesinymphae. The sequence continues at coordinate 17,417 of JAIPRL010006652.1, forward strand.
ACCCTTCCCTTGGGGCTACGTACCTGGAGTGGAAGCACTTATTCACTCGTTGGGTAGGATAGCTACTGGTGGTCTATATATTGAATTTGAAAGCAATGATAAACTATTGTTTCTTTCAATAAAAACGATTCTGAGTGGGGCTCGGTATGATATACTTACATAAATGATTAGGTACGGTTAAAAAAGTTGTACACAGAAAAAAAACCATCATTGTAAAACCAATAGCTTCCTCGCTCCATTCAGAATCTATATAATTATGAAAATTGTATTTACGTAATGTTACCATATATTGTTTCGGTATACCTATATACCCATATTATCCAAATAAACATTTTAACCAGATACCTAATTATTGTTGAATCAAATTGCTTATTGTTTTTAATTTTAGTAATGTATGATTGAATATCAGGAGTTCTAATGCATTATTATTTATTTATTTTATTTTTCAATAATAAGTAATTTTACTAATCTTTGTCTTATAGGACCATACAACACAAAAAAATGACATGTGCTCAATCGATAGATAATTAATAAACATAATTAACGGTAGTAATAAAATTTGTTTGCGTCCATTCGTTGAGGAGCTTGAGCTCGAGAAAGAAGGCCGCGTGACGTCATACGATCATACAATGCGGCGGCGGCCTATGCTTTTACATAGAAATCACTGACGCGGCTTAAAGAAAATCATTTATATTTTCTGTTATGTTCAACGAAAACAAAAAATGACTGCAATTTTCATAAGTCCGTGTATTTCGCTAAATGTTGGTGTAAGTTTTATCGTATAAAAACGAATATAATGTATAAAAATTTAGTACTAAATATATAAAATATTAAAAATACATCATACGCCCGGAGATTTTAAGCAGTTCTATATATATGAAGACGTTTTAGGGAAAATGAAAATGAAACAATGTAAAAATAATCCCGGGTCAGTGACACTTTTTTTTTATTTTGTAATCACGATATTTATTTAAAAATATGTTTACGCAAAACAAACGAACAATTATTTTGGTTGGTTGGTCGTTTTTGAGTACCTACGTACACCTATTACACAATTTGTAGGTGACAATATTCGGATCACCAAAACATTAAATTCAATTTTAATGCCGTTTTGTTTATTTTGCAAGAACATATTTTACCAGAGTATAATGTCATTGGTAAATATTAAATGATAACAGGTATGTTTTCCTAAATTAATATTTAGTAAACTTCTAGTTTCGAGTTTTCCAAACGTTCACGTATGATCATTTCGTACAACCATTTTTATGCACTATTTTCTAAATATTTAGTATACTGTATGTATTATTAATTAATATACAATATGTGATCGATAAAATAATATGTAAAATAAAATTAGTACCTACTTACCTATAAGTCTTCTTCTTCTTCTCCTTCGCCTTCTCTCCCAACTATTTGGGGTCGGCCACCCTGGTCCTACACTTCCACTTAACTCTACCTTCCGCATCTTCTTCACTTACTCCCACCTTCCTCATATCACTCTCCATCATATCCCCTCATCTCTTTTTCGGTCTTCCTCTCCCCCTATTACCAACAACATGTATTTCCCTTACTAATCTTACTGCCTCAGTCTCTTCCTTCCTTAATACATGCCCGAGCCATCTTAATCTATTCTCTCTCATTTTGTCTACTATAGAAACTACCCCTGTACTACCTCTGATATACTCATTCCTTATTTTATCCTCTCTAGTAACTCCACTAATCCACCTTAACATTTTCATCTCAGCGACAGTCATTCTCTGTTCTACCTTTCTATCTACTGCCCAACATTCTGTTCCATACATCATTGCAGGTTTCACCACTGCCTTATTAAATTTACTCGAACATACGAGATGGGAAAACTCGCCTATATTCATTTTAAGACGCCTCATACCTTTTTGACAAGTTTTATGCCGGCCGTCGACCTGACGCTACCTCAATTAGTCGACTTCTAGTCTTTATTATATAAAACAACTGATTATTCAAAATATAACAAGATCAAGAAATAAGTACCTACGCGTGAATGGACTCTCAAATCAGAGAAAAATATTTTTTGTATTATTACAATAAAATGGTCTCCTTTCCCCTCATTGAAATTTTTTCAAATCCACTACTTATAGACACCTAAAGAAATACAAATTGTTACTACTGATATTGGTAAAACCACAGCAATGAATTGTAAAGAGAGGCAGTCTTATGATAATCAATCGTAACCATGTACTATATAACTATGACAACGCATATATAGGACGGACGGACAAAACGGGGATATAAGGCAACTAAATTAATGTTTAGAATCCCAATAGATATTAAATAATAGATTATAATAGATTTGAAAATGTTGTAAAATATACGGAAAAGAAATAACATATTATTAATTGGTGGACATGGAATTTGGAGAAAGGTTGTTACTTATACGGCAAACAAAACGGAAACTTTTGATGAATCTTCATACAATCGTCATTTTAGTTGTAAAAAATAATCAATTCGTTAAATTAATTAATCTGCTTATGACTATGTTATTTATTGAATAAATAGATAATAATATATTATAGGAACCTACTTGGGTACAGAAAAAATGTATTTCCCTAGCGATATTATCAGAAATTATGACGTTTAGAAGTAGCTATAAATATTGTACTCTTTACTATGACATAATATTATAAAAGGTGGAAATAGAAATTATACATATATATTATATATGTGTATATATATATATATAACACATACATGACATATACAATGTATACATATTACCCAATTTAATAGTCGAATTTTGACAAACATTCAAGAAGTATTCTTGTTTCTAACGTTTATTTATAAAGGGGGAGAACATAAATATAAATTAAAGTCTCATATAGTCGAAGTCCGGCGGATTCCCATAGTAACATATACATATTGTATATATTGTTTTCAATTTCAACAGATGTTGTTATTTTACAATTTATTTTTTTTTTTACAAAACAACAAATCTATAAAATGTGTCTATGTTTTCTAAATGTTTTGAATCTATAACGTCCCATATCAAAGCTATCATAATACATAATACTGAACTATTTTACGCGGTCGGGAAAAATCTTTAGAATAAAGGTTTTCGATATCTTTGGAAACCGAACGCATCATTATACATACATGTATAATAATTAATAAATAATAATAATAATAATAAATGACGACATAACGTTAATGTGTTAATATGTGATATTAGAAACATATTTTAGATACATACCTATAAAGTAACGGAACAGGCTGATCATGGATATGTGCTCGATGGTGTGCATACCAGACGGCACGTAGACGCACATTCCGAAACTGCCATCGTACAAGGCCAACGACAAGCAAATACCGTCGATCCCGAACATGGCCAAAAATCCGAGGATGCACGTAAACGTGGCCCAGGGACATAGGATCCATAGGACGAAGGATGGCGAATACACAGTTTTTGTCATTGGACAACGTAGTCTCTGGAAACGGGGCCGACAAAGGGGTCGGCATCAGAGCTGGCAATTGGTCCGGCAATGGGTTTGACAATTGTTCCGGCAACGGTTTTTTGTAATGTTAACGGTGTTGACGTTGTTGACGAAAGCATTATAATAATATAATTGTTATAAAAATATAAATATAATATGTAATATTATAATAATAATAAATAAAAATAATATTATAAGGTATTTCAAATATTACTGAAAACAATATGTTTAAAAAATTAAACTGCGGTGCGAATTTGACAATTTAATAAACGGTATAAACAATATAGCCGTTTCCATGGTTTTGACGACGCCGTGCAAAACAACAAAAAAAAAAACAAAAAAACAAAAAAAAACAAACAACAAACTGCAATTTTCCGCAACGTTTCTGGGGAAACTCGCATGGTTTTTTTCAGATAATTGAGTTTTCATTTTTCCGGCAGAGCCAGAAAAACAAATGAAAAGAAAATCCATTAAAACATCAAAGATCACCGATTCCCTGCAGCAGCAATCCCTATCTTATATTATTGTTGTTCTTATTATTTTTTAACTATTCGGCAAAGTTGAAAAAAATATATTATATACCTTTATATTAATTCATTATAGCGCAAAATATACAATATATATACGGTGCACCGCAATTTCTACATAGTGTTGAAATACATATTAGGCATACCACAAAAATGCATTGAATAAAATATATATTTAAATAAGATTAGGTTTTAAGAATCTTTAACATGTTCCGGGAAATTTTAAGGATGAATCGATGAATAATAACAATTGGATGAAAAAATGCCTAAAGTATTAGTAATAAATTATGATAAAGATCATAAATTTTATATTGTATATAAATAATAATAATTAAGAATCCTTGAGGAAGAGTTGTGTAGTACCAATATTTGAGATGTACAGGATTGAGGAAATTATGGTGGGATAAAACTTATGAGCCACTGTATGAAGATTTGGGAAAAGATAATAGATAAAAGGGTAAGAGGTGAGACAACTGTTACTAGAAATCAATTGGGGTTTATGCCTGAGAGGTCAACAATGGAGCCAATATTTTGTGTGAGACAGACTGTAGAGAAGTACAGAGAAAGGGAAAAGAAATTGTGTATGGTATTTATTGATCTAGAAAAGGCTTATGATAGGGTTCCTAAGAGAGATCTTAAAGTGGGCATTAATGAACAAAGGATTACCAAAGGTGTATGTGAACATAATTGAAGATATGTATGAAGGGGCGAGTCCAAGAGTGAGAAGTCTGTGTAGAGAAACTGAGGATTTTAGGGTCAGAGTGGGGGTACATTATTTTTCCTGGCAATGGATCAGATAACAAAGGATATACAGGGGGAGGTACCATGGTGCATATTGTTTGCAGATGATATAGTACTGATAGGAGACAGTCCTGAGGAAGTGAATGGTAGACTTGAAGAGTGGAGGGAAGCTCTGGAAAGTATAGGACTAAGGATTAGTAGGAATAAAATAGAATATATAGAATATGATTTTGGTGAAAGAGAACACAGAGGGAATAGGGAAAGGCTAGAAATATAGTTAAGTGGAGATGTGGTGGGAGAAGTGGAGAGGTTCAAGTATTTAGGGTCCGTTGTACAGAAAGATGAGGGTTTCGAAGAGGATATGAAACATAGGATTAATTGTGGATGGACGAAGTGGAGAGAAGCGTCAGTTATTCTGTGTGATAAAAGAATCCGTATTAGGTTAAAAGGTAAATTTTATAAGGCAGTGGTGAGACCTGCGATGATGTATGGAACGGAATGTTGGGCAGTAGATAGAAAGATAGAACAGAGAATGAGTGTCGCTGAGATGAAAATGTTAAGGTGGATGAGTGGAGTTACTAGAGAGGATAAAATAAGGAATGAGTAGGTGTATCAGAGGTAGTATAGGGGTAGCTTCGATAGTAGACAAAATGAGAGAGAATAGATTAAGATGGCTCGGCCATGTATTAAGAAGGGAAGAGACCGAGACAGTAAGATTAGTAAGGGAAATGCATGTTGTTGGTAAGAGGAGGTGAGGAAGACCGAAAAAGAAATGGGGGGATGTATTGGCGAGTGATATGAGGAAGGTGGAAGTAAGTGAAGAAGATGCGGGAGATAGAGTTAAGTGGAAGTGTAGGACCAGGGTGGCTGACCCCAAATAGTTGGTAGAGAAGACGAAGGAGAAGAAGAAGAAGATATATATATATATATATGTGTGTGTGTGTGTGTGTGTGTGTGTAAATTATAATATATATTTTTAACAGTATTCTATTATAACACTAAAAAAGCAGATTTTTTATTCTTTCATACCTAATGTTGTGTCTACTGATTAGGTACTTATTTATTTTCAAGCCCTTCCCACTATTGAAAAATCCTGCATACGCCACTGGTTGCCTTGTAAAGAATATTATTTGTACATCATTGAACTGTTATTTAGAACTGTAATAATTAAGGTGTAAATGGACCAACACAGAATTACACAATAAAGCCGATTGCAAAATTGAAAGTATTATCGTACATTTAATACAATAATATATTATTTGTATACATTAATAAATACATTAATTCCATAATATTGTAAAAGTTATTATATAGTTAATTTGCTTATCTACTGATATTATTATGACAACAAGACAACAAATAATGAATTATAATATATAGGTGACTACTGGTATTATTTATTTTTTTTCACTTCATTTAATTATTTACTTTATTGTATCTTAAGTTTTTAGTTGTATAGTGTACATACCTAGAAATAAGATAGGTACCTACTTAAAAAACAAATTTGCTTAATTTTTACTACTTTTAATATTAGTTGAATATTCGTATAAATATAACATTATGTCTATAAAATAATATTTGTAATATAATATATTATAATATTATAATTTATATTAAACAGAAAAATACTTATAGGTATGTGTTTAATATTTATTTATATACCTATATCAAATTAAAAGTCAATATAGTCAATATTGAAAAAAAAAATCAATGTTTAATAACAACATTGTAAACGCAAGTAAAATCTTGACTGAGCCTAAAAAATATATAGGTACCTACCTAGAAGCATTTTTGTATTTTTAAAGTTAAATATGTATTGTTTAATTCCAACCTATAGAATGTTAAAAATAATCATCTATACATTTAAATGTTTTTAGATTAATTAAAACTGTCCAATTAAAAAAAATAAATAAATACGTATTTGGACAAGGTTATCTATGTACTCGTACTTGTAAAACGAGACCGTTTCGATGCGACCGCGACGTCGCCATCGAGTAGGTACCTAATAAAAATAATAATATGGTCAAATGTCAACAAATTATGAAAAGGATTTCTAACAATAAATTCAATATTGTTATTCGTATTGGACTGCGGCAGGCGGTCGTGTCGTACACGGAGGTTTGTCGGGCCACGAAAACCCGTTTATTATCTTTTTATTTATTATTTATTTATTTATTTACCTATTATATTTTCTGTGCCGGTTGCCAATCTATAGTAATTTATAATCAATACTACCAATAACGACTAAATTCTACAGCTTAATATTTCAGACTGTTGGTTGTGTATATCTATTTGTTAAAAATAATTAAATATTACATTAAATTACATGGTGAAATTTATCAAAATAATCAATCTACCTAATCCTAACCTAATCAATAATTTCCGAACTTTAATGATTTTTTTTTTTTTTTTTCAATATCTTATATCAAAAATAATTAACATTATGATATCTACATGTTTTATATTAGGGATTTAAGGTATAAAAGGAGGTGATAGGGTCATTGAGTTGAATCTCGTCAAAAACTCTTTTCTTCTTATTATTTTTTGCCATAGGAAATTTAGTATTCATCGTACACTATTGTACGTCTTCGCTGTCGAATTTACCGTTCGATATGTGTAGGTACGGTGTAAATATTCCAAACACGGTCTACAGGCATTTAAAATTTTGGAAAATGGACAGTTATTAGGTACATAATGATTATAGTCAGTTTGAATTGATGTTTCCGGATACCTACATGCCATTCATCATATCTTAGCGTGTAATCAAATATATATTATTATTATTATTTATTTTTGTAAGATATGTACAGTATAATATTATATAAAACGTGTATTGCCACAAAGTGAATAATAAATCATACAACAATTTACAATGATCGTGAATACAATATTCATGAAGATATCAGCTACCTACCAGTATAATAGGTACCTACCAAAGAACATAATATTGCTGCTCCGACGGTAAACGGACCACCTAGATCCCCATTACACTGTACATCTCCTATCGTCATCTAGATCCCTGTAGCCAAGTTGATCACCCGTCATTTAGATCCTCTAATGTCAATTAGATCCCTTGTGTCAACTAGATCCCATGACAATTAGATCCTCCTATAATGTTTATGCGCGAATAAATTGATACATATTTTTTAATGTTTCAAACTATAACTATAAGATTGTATTATAAATATTAGTTCGTGATGTATTTTTATCATATGAAATCGTTTGTCGGCACATTCCGTCTGGTAAAGTTGTTATCTATTATATTATATAATCATAAACAAAGTGAAAGGATAACTTATAATTTAGAGGGATTACGACCCATTAGAAATTTCAACTTATAAAGTATAAAAATAAAAGTAGTCGATCATTTCTAAGGAGTGTTATATAGGCAGTTTATCGTACATTATAGATTACGGCATGTTTAGAAGGCACACTCGACACACTCGATTTTTAAGGTGTTCTGCATAGATCATTTTTGGTTTTTGTACGATCGCTGGCTGTAGCTCAAAAAAGAACTATTCTCTTGAGACATATTTTTCAACGACAAAAACGTATTTGTAGACGTGTAGTGCCCTCTTAATGTTTCAGAATTTAATGAATTTAATTTAATTTAATTATACCTACGTATATTATATTTATAACGAACTTCGGTCAGAATTGTTTTTCGAATTGTACCTAATCTATTTTGAATAGATCCTAACAATATAGGCTATGCAGATCAGATATTTGTTACAAATGTATATAAATAAAATAATACAAATTACAAAATTAATTTATAAAATATCGCCACTACCTAATTTCAAATAGGTACCTACTTTTATTCACATATTTTGTATTCCAAATTTTCATAAAAGTGATATGTATTTTACCCATCCATTCATAAAGTTAACTTTTCACATGGTAAGAATGGACAAAGATATCGATTGTTCAAATTTGGCGTCTTATATAATTTTTTTTGAAAAATTAATTGAGATTTACGTTAGCGATTGACATCGGTTTTACCAGAATACGTGTATTGTAGCATTTATATTTGAACATTTTTATTGTGCATTACCTATATACAGTGCCGGATTTAGCACAAGTGCCGCCATAGGCACCGTTAAAATTTGCCGCTCCTCCACCCTATATCACCATTTTTTCCTATCATAAAAAAAAGAAAATTTGAATTATTGAAAATTTGTTTTAATGAATTGAAAATAAAATAATAAGAAAAACTTGATTAAATAATAATTATTGAAATAAAATTTGTAAACATGATGAATAAAATACAAACATTTTTTAAAA
>JAIPRL010006653.1:0-26434 GCA_025469235.1 Pemphigus obesinymphae
TATTTAATTATTTTTTATTCACAACGCCCTATCACCAGGGTGACGGTTCTGTTCAGGAGAATTTTTTAAAATACGTAGGCACAAAAACTTTTTGACAGGACGAAGTCTGTCGGGTCAGCTAGTATATTATATTATTATAATATAATTTCGTAAACTTGATGAAAACTATTATATCCGTACAATGAAAAAAGTATATCATTTTAATATGACGTACACTCGTATATTCTGTTAAAACAGTAATTCTTTTATATTTCCAGTAGTTAATTATGCATAAATAATAGTCACTTTATACGATAACAGATTTTCAGAAAAAAAAAAAAAAAAACAAAAAAATAAACAATATGGTTAATTGAATAAAAAGTTTATCGGCTGTATACGAGTACATATTACACAGCATACCTATATATATATATACCAATATATTGTATATATTGACAGTAATTTTGTCTGTTGAATTGGTATCATTATAAATATTACCAATGTTTTTGTTTCTGCACAATGATTTTTATAGAAAAATTGGTAATTTTGTTATTTTTCGCCGTCCAGATATTTAACAAAATAACTGTCAAGTATTCAATTCGACCCACGAAGCGATAGAAATACGAAGGTAGTGCAGGATAGGTAGGTAATTATAATGGTTTCATGACAGTGTGTTTGCATTTTTTTTTTTTTCGGCATCTTAAAAGCTGCCACTGCAGTGGATCAGAATTTTTCGGGCCGAGAACTTTTTAATGGAGAATTTTATCCGATTATTATTTTAGAATGATTGTTTTAAATTATCCCAGTTGTATTTAGAGGAAAATTACCGACAAATTTGCCCGATAAAAGCCACGGCTACTCCCGTAGTTTCGGATAGCATTCGAGACTAATTTTTTAAAATATATAAATAATTTCCTTTTTTATATAGGTACATATTGTATACGAATAATTAATTTATGGGCCATTAACACCTCCACTCCAAATGCCACACCATACATTTACTCGTACGGCATGCATTTGACGTTGTTCAATTTGTTGTAGATTTTCTGTCCCCCAAAGTCTACTAAGTTTTGCTTGTTTACATATCCACTCATATGAAAATGAGCTTCATCGCTAAAAATGATCTTGCTCGCAAAATCAGCATCATCAACTTGCATATTGTGAAACCACTCAACAAACTGTCTGCGTTTTCCGTGATCACCAGCTTTGAGCTCCTGAGCAAGTTGGAGTTTATATGGGTGTAAATGCAAATCTTTTTTCACGATTTGGTATAACGAACTCAGCGGTATCGCCAACTGTTGTGATCGTCAACGAAGAGATGTCGTTAGACACTGTCAAAAAACATTTCTTGATTAAAAAGTGATCTGCAATTGCGTTGACGTGTAGGAGTATTGAAATCTTGCACTGAGCCAGTTTCTTTGAACTTAATCATCAATCGACGAACTATTGACTCATTAGGAGCCTCATTTCGGCCCATGATCTGTCCGAGATGGCGCATTGTTTCGGCATAACTTTCATTATGGCGATAAAAAGTCTTAACAACCAAAACGCGTTTAAAAAATACCGGGCAAATTAAATCCGGCATTCTTAATGAAACACCCTGTATATACTAATATATTACGTTAAATCCAGGCACACAAGTCTCACAACACCCTAAATCACAGAGTTAACGATTATGTATACATATATATATATATATATAAACATATTAAAAATAAGATAAAAGATAAAATATCGGGTAATATTTACCTATACAATAAGGATAACAAAATGGTAACTTTTAACCTAGATACATATATGAATATAATTTAGGAACTTTATTATTGTTTGAACGGACGAAATCGAAATCGTCGAAAATATATACAATCCCAGGACTAAAACCTAACCGGAAACGGTTGGCCGTGGAACTAGAGCTTTAATATAAATATTGAGAACGGATTATCTATTTTTATTTTTCAAACTTTAAAGAACCGGAACCGGAATTATTTAAAAGGCTCTTGATTTTCGGTTCCAAATTTTTTTATTTTTAGAAAATTAGAGGCCATTAAATAAATCACCCCGCCCCAAACTATTTAACATTTTAATTTACTATAATTTTAATATTATTCAAGTAACGCCAAATTTGCCACCCTCCCGTTATAGTCCCTCTATATACACCACTGATTATTCATCTGTAACAATATTCACTTCTAACACCTTTATGCCGCTTTATGTGACTCAGAATTTGGCGACCCTTAAATACGCCACTGGATTTCGTTGTATCTAAATCTCTATAAAAAATTAGATTAAATACTTAGATACGTATTATTTCCCATCGGTATTTTTTATAATTTGTTAACAATATAACGTAAAATAGCTTTTAAGGATAATAGTTTTATTGTTATTACTTTCAATTGCTTGTACATTTATTTGACCGTCTTTCTATTGATTATTAATGTTCAATATTTTGATTTTAAGTACCACACCCATCCCCTCTCCATTCAGCGCTCATACAAAAATAATTAATAATTAACTTTTTTTCTAATAATAATTAAGTAACATTATATAAAAATAAAAATAAAAATAAAATAAAATTATAATAAATTAGTTTTGCTTTGATTAATTTCACAATTGAATTATTGATAAAATTTTTTTACTATAATAAAATTTTAATTTATTATTATTATTGCTCCTCCCTATTTTTCCAATAAAAATATTATGTCAACGTTTTAGTACAGATATTTGACGATAATAGTTTAGATACAATTAATGACAAAACTATACAGTAGGTAATTTAACCAAAAAATATACAGAAACTTGTATTCAATATTGAATCAATGTTGATGAAAACTCACTATAATATTCATAAATCATTATTTAATTCATATATGTACATTGTACATGTATAATTTTAAAGAATTTTATTTTTTAATCGAACCATTAGAAAATTAATATTTTAATATAATACTTCAATTTTATTTATTTAAACTATACATATTTCATGTATGTACACTAAAAGTATATGATTAGTGCATTGTCCCAAAATTGTTATATATTATATATTTCTGGAACCTAACATAGAAAAGTGGACATTTTTTTTGCATTTATTAAATACATTTTAAAAAAAACATAACGATTTTATAATATTAAAATTCAATCTAGTACAAGACTATAAAATATTTGAAAAAATTAAAAAACATTTTCTCCATAGCACTGATTTCATTTTAAACAACACTGTACAAGGCGTTAGCTAGTGGGAGGGTCAGAGATGCCGTATTTTTGTACTTTAGATTCTAATCGTATATCGATTTCAAAATGCTGTGATTTTTATTTCTTTATTATTTTGTCTATATAAACTTTTTTGGGTAGAAGGAGTCGAGTAGAAAAATTCCATTAAGAAGATTCCTGATAGGAAATTTGTTCTAGTTGGTACTTTAAAGAGATCACTTTTCGATGTTCCCAGTAGTTTTAGTAAGTGTAAAGTAAAAATACCGAAAATTTCTAAAACACCAAAGACTTGAAACTAACATCAAATATAACTACGTATAGTTCAATATAACCGTAAAAAATAATTTTAAAACTTTTTGACTATTTTCCAGAAATGTATAAAAAAAAAAATTATCGTGAATAGAAAATATATTGTAGTTGGTACTTTGTAGATGTCATTTTTCGATTTCCAGTAGTTTTGTTAAGCGTAAAAAAAACGGAAAATTTTTATAAATCGGAAAATAATTTTACACACCAAACCGAACTTCGAACAGAATCGTTTGTCGAATGCAATGATGTACCTTTGATTAATATTTAAACATTGGGAAGGATTGACACCTTTTTTTTTTTCTTTGCTCGTCTATTTGATGAGAGGCTCCTAATAAAAACTGTCCGCCCCTTTTACAAAACATCCTATGCCACTGTATTTGCTTATATTTTATATTTTGAGCGGAGTAAGGAATCTACAATAATTGGTTTTACACGGATTTTTTTTTCTGGATACAACTTATCGGATAGATAGAGTCTAGTACCTATAGGAGTACAGTATATAACACTTATAACGGGAAATCCTTATAATTTATAATTGGAAAAAGAAAAAAAATAAGTTTCCATGGTTACTATACGTATATATTACCAAAACAATATAATATAATATGGTTACGTCATAAAATGTTCATTTCTAACATATATTATATTACTAAATAATACATTACAAAATATTTGTTTTCTCAGAGTTATAATTAGGTAGGTATGTTAAACCGAGCTCCTCTCAAAATCGTTTTATAGAATCCAATGAATTACTTATCATTATTATATCCACTGGCCGTGTTCTACCTGACGAGCAAAGTGCTTCCGTCCCCTACTTTCCGCCTTTTTTATATTTTATAATTGTTCTTTTGCAAAAAAAAAAAAAAGCATTTTTCTTAGTTGTTTTACACTACAGTCTCAAACTTAATGGTCGATATTATACGACGGTTTGAGCCGTTTGAGGTTTATTCTTATATAAATAATTAAGTTAAAACGTAAAACATATCCAACGGATCGTTTAACTGCTATATATAATATATTATACGTATTTAAAATTAAAAAAAAAAAACTAAAAATTCAATTAATTCAAAAAATGCAATATAGGTACTCTTATAAAAAAAAAAATAGTATGTGCCGATAGTAATCAAAAAAAGATTATAAGTAACAATTAGTATCGACCGTAAGTCATTACAAATGAATAACAAAAACAAAAACAAAAAAGGAATACCTTATTATTAATATAATTAATGTTATTGCTTTTTTGTATTTTCATTATTCATTTGTAACCTGCAGATGATAACTTATGGTCGAAACTAAGTAGTTGATTTTATACTTTAGTACTCTAAACTTACTAGTTGTTAGTTATAATCATTTTTTTTTTTTTTTTAAATACTCTCGACACATATTCTTTATGTATATACATATATATATATATATATATTATTTCTTGTAATATATAATATTAAATTGACTCATATTGTTTTATTCGTATATAATACGAATTTAGTAGGTACCAACATTATTATTATCCATTGGGCGTAATAAATTCATATTGAAATATCGAAAAACCAATTGGCCGGAAGTGCAATATATCCGCCGGCCGAAAATCATCAACTTTATAACGTGGGATACACGGTGCAGTGCAGATTTCGTATTCATACATTCTCTAGTTTTGAAAATTTCAACGAATAAACACGTAAACTAGGTTATTAAACCAATTCGAACGCGAAGAATTGGCGACCTTCCAGTCGTGCACGTGGTACGTACGGTTTCAAACATATAATAATACACACTCGCGTTGTCTCAGCTCGATTTAGATTATTAATCAAATACGAATCCGATCGAAAATTAGAATATTATTTTCTTGGAAGAACAATTAATATCTGTAAATAGATAAGCGTTACATAAATTCGAAGCGGTACGGCGCAAATAACATTGGATACAATTTATTTGGTTATATATATATATATATATATATTTGTTTTTTTTTAAACACACAACTCGTACTCGTAATTGTTTCCATTTAGGCTTCAACAAATATCAAAACGAATTGTGAAATACAGACAATATAGTTTATTGTTTACAAAATATACAATATTATTCCGATCTGAAAATTAATCGGCAACGTACAATAATATGTCATACGTAATTGTTGGACGTTATTAAAGACATATATCCAATGGATGACTTTAAAAAATAAAAGACAATTCGGTGTGTACGTTTTTTTAGAATTATAAATATTCGCATTACATAGTATACACATAACATTTAACATTGTATAGTGTATACAATGTCCGTTAAAGTTAATTGACAGATAAAAAAATATACACATAGAAACCGCTTTGGATTTCTGCCATATTAATGTTCATTTTTTTTTTTTTTTTTACTTTTTACTTTTTGTACACGTGTATTATTTAATACCACAAGAATGAAATTATATTTAAGTATAAAACTAATTTGATCATATATATATATATATATATATATGCATTGATGTATGTATTTGCATGTATTCAAGATTGATAATTATATCTAATAACTATTATAGCTCCGCTTTAAATGTAATAAGTTATAAATAATATATATATATATATATGCGAGGATTTTAATGCAAAATACACTTTTTAGTTGGTAGTCTAGGGCAATGCTTTTCGAGTACGAAATTCGATTCATACATCAGAGAAATTAAAAACGAAAATTTATTTTGCACTTTTTGTGCACATTTTTTTAGTGCATCTTTTCATATCTATGGCATTTGTTTATGCTTAGAGTGCGAATAAATCAACATAGGTAATATATACAATTTAGCTTAGAATACAATTTTTTTTTTTTTAAATATATTTTGAAAATTTTTTAATTTTTATATTATTTCGTAAATCAGTCACTTTTAGTAGGTACCTACATTTTTAGTAATTCTCAAAGTTTTGATAATATCAATAACATCCTCGATATCAATAATAGAAAGTTTAATATAATATAACCTCGATAACGTTATATACGATACGGTATAAACACGCGATAATGTCAAATAACCAATATAAAACTAATTTAAAATTTTTTTTTTTTTAATAATATTATACAAAACTGCTCAAAATTGTTTTTTGTTGAATTTAAATACATTTTTAAAGTATTTTTTTATTATTATTGTGACATTTTTAAGGTATTAAATCGTATTTTTTTAGAAAATTTTTCTTATTTTTTAGAGCATTAAAGTCCGTGGTGTCCTAGTTATAAGTTATAAGTTCAAATTACATGAGTATAATACTTATTAACTTAATAAATCAAATTTAGGTAAATATGTATTTGGCACTTATAATGGTTATAACCAATTGATCTAACGTTAATTTTTTTTGAACCAAAGTTCTTTATAAGTTATTTTATTAATTTTAAAAAAGATAAAATAAAATATTGAATGAATGAAAAATATAGGTACCTACCTAACTTTTATTAATTTTGGTGTTTTTATTAATTCATTAAAATTATATTGAACTTAACATTTTTTTAATATTATAATAATATTATAATTAATTTTTTAACTAGTTAACATTAACTAGTTAATTTTTCTTATTACGTAATTTTATGTAAATACAAGCTTTAGGTACATATTATATTATTATGTTGTATTTAAAGGTAGCAGGGGAGAGTGGCAATCTCCTTCGATAGAGAATCTTTTTATACTTATCAAATCAAACGACAAAATCTATGGAATAAAAAACACCATATTTATTATTTCATTACATATATTTTGTGTTAAATGCTCATGAAGTAAATATTTTTTAATTTCTTGATCTGTTTATGTAACTTTGTGATTTTCGAACTAAAAAATATTAAATCACCTAATTTCCAAACGCATAAGTATTCTTTACTACTTCTTAATTATTGCAGTACGAAAAATATGAATATGTATATATATTTACATATTACATTGTTTGATATATGCAGAAAGAAAAGAAAATAGTAGTTATAAAATAATTAAATTAAGAACAACAAAAATAGATTGAAAACCCAGCATTAATAATAAAAGACATTGAGGTATGGTTAACACCAGAAAAATGAGAACTTTTTCATATTAATTTTTTAAATATTTTTTGCAGACTTTATTTACAAATTAGAATGAACTAATTTGCATCGTTATTGATTGAGTCACAGAGAATCTTCTCAAATATAATTTGTAATTAAATAATAACTTTTTAAATGCTTTCCTGAAAAATTTGAAATTACCGACATAAAATCTTTTGATTTTGATTCCACAACTTATACCCTAATATGACTACGTAGTGATATAGAAATTTATTAAATTTTAAATAGATACTCATATGGTCATATTGATTTAAAAGCTAATCATGGGTATATACATATAATATTATACAATCCGTAATATTTAAACGAGAAAATTTTACTCAAAACATTTTTCAAAATTAAAAATTTCACTTAATTTACAAAGCAAAGAGTAAGAGGGTTCACTATTTTTAGAAAATTAATTAGCCTTGCCAAAATAAACTCTTCGAGTGACCATCAAAGTATTAAAAATATATATATTTTTTTAATGTACTAAAGGGTTCCGAAAAAAATATCAGAAATACGAACAATAATTATGATATGTACGTTATTATGGTTTTGCATTATTTTTTTTAAGAATAATAGAGGTAAAATTCTCTTGGGACTTAAATTATCCCCTCCCCCCACATTGTCACTATATAACCAAGCGTACATAATGTGTATCAATAAAGGCGTAAATATTTGCGTAACACGTCAAAATATATATTAAAAGTACTCATTATTCGCCTGCACACTGCAGCGAATCACGGTTTTATTTTAATGTGACACAATTTTTTTGAGTGCAGTCGTAACTGATACTTTGTGCAGTGCACAAAAATACATTTTTCGACTTAGTGAATATTATAATATATCAAAGTGGTTATCCATAAAATAAATAAACAAAATAATATTTTTTCGACGCAATATTACGGTCGGTCAGATTAGGTTAACGATTTCTCTTAATGAAATTCGGTCTATGGAAATTCAATTTTTTTATATAATTTTATTTTTTAAACGAATATGATATAAGCGCATTACGGGAAAATGTTTAATTAAAACCAAAAACAAATATGTATACATTTTTATAGGTATGTTGAAATTTTTATTTTTTTTTTTTAAGCAAATGTGTGAAAGATTATTGTATATAGTCAAATATATTTTCCTTGAATTATTTTTCGAAAAGAAAAAATAGGTTGTTTATACCATAGGTGGAGAATCATGTTATATACTCATATATGGTCGAAGGTCGAGTGATCGAATAGTATTTTTAGTCGATCACTAAAATAGTAACCGATACGATACATTTAAAACCAGTTTGAAAAACCCAAATTTTTTAACCATTTGAAAACCTATATTATATACTTTAAAAAAAAAAAAGTTTTATTAGGAAAACGACTTTTATTGATTTCAAGTAGGTATGCTATGCATTACTTTAATGTTAATTTTTGAGACCTAATGGACAGAATAATAAAAGGTATACGAAATATAAGGTTACATAAATTCCTACACATTTAGCCAAAAATTGAATGTAACTGTAAAAAACAAACAGGTTTTATAGTAACCGAAACCGAACACCAAAATACAATTTTAGGTTTTTACACTAGCGTTCACAATCGGTAATCTAAAAAAACTATTCGAAAAACCAAAAACCGAAACCGTTAAAATCAATACCAGTTCCTTTGAAAGCCAGCTTATCAATATATATTATATTGAATTTAACATCTAGAAATGGCTTATTTTTTTAAATATCACATAAATCCGCCTAAACAAATGATATTATTTTTATTACGTTGTCCTTCTTTATCATCTAATAATAAGCAACTGCCGCTGCTAATTATTTTTTTAACAAAATATACTCACAAAAGCTATTCAATTAATGGTGATACAAACCCAAATTAGGTTCTCGAGTTTTCGATGAAATCGCATTTAAAATTATGTTATTTTCAAAATATTTTCTGATCTGAATATTTTTTGGCTTGCATAAAGTTCACATTTATAAAATATTTTTTATAATATTTCCGAAGTATTTTCCTTAAATATTTTCAAAATATATGCTTTCAATTCAATCATAAAAAAACTGGTCCTGTAGGGGTGGAAGCACTTTATATTTTGGCTGTTATTAAGGATAAAAGCACTTGGCTTATCAGACAGCTTGGACAATATCATTATATTCCAAAAAGACGATTCTGAGTGGAGCTTCGGTGTAAGTATTACTGTCAGTAATACGAGTATATTCAAACATTAAGTGTGTATTAAGTATGTATTCACGATTCACCACAAGAACAAACATAACAATACATCTAATTAAGAGTGATCTTACTAATTATATATAATAGATAGGCGTAATATAGTTTAAAATTACATTAGAGGGTCCTAAGCTAACCTCACTAAATACACCTATATTCCCCCCCCCCTCAAAGAAATAATAAATATTATACGATTTTCCTTTGCAGAATAAGGAAAATAATTATAAGAACTATAAATATAAATAAACCTTTGAAGACAGTTCTTTTTAAAGTCATGTTACAATTTATAACTGCCCGAAATTTTCAGTGTATCTCAAAAATATTTACAAAAAATTACATTTGAAATATTTCCCGTTAATCGTCATAAAATATTTACACTATATTTTTTCTATAATATTTTCTTGTAACCGTCAACAAATATTTTGAAAATATCATAGTTTTCCAAATTCCGTGTGGCAAGACCCAATTTAGTGTAAAAAAACAGGGACATTAATTCCTTTGTTTTAATTTTCGTGCCCCGGTGTTGGATTTGATCCGGGACACAGAAAATATCCTTAAAATTTAAAAAACGTACACTGTAGCACTGTAAACAGTTGGTATCTACCTACGTTTAATAGATGTTGGAAATGACCTTCAAATAATTTCTTTCGGAATAATAAGTTTCGAAAAGTGTCCTAATGGGTTTTAAGACATGCGGAAAACGTACACGATATATAGGTATCTAAACTTTGGCGCGAGTTCACGAACGGGAAAATAACATTTTCCATGGGTTTTTTTTTTTCGCCATTTTTACACTTTAACAACACGTATTATCCGTAATTTTGCTCCGAAGTTACAATGTAATTACACAGCTCTGAACTAGAAATAGCGTACTGTGCACATATATTACGGTATACCTACCTATGTACATTTGTGTAAAGGTCGACGGTCAGTCGGGTAAAAGGCTAGACGGATAAATAAATATAGGCACTGATATACCTATGTTCTGTTGGAACGAGAAAAATAATTATCGTGCACACGTGGTCGTTTTAATTACGTTTTTGACATGAGTTTTCTCATTACGATGAAATCCCGTTATATATTAAAATACACCCTACGACTGCCGTCGGGCCATGTACCTACGGGTACATTTAGTTTGGGAGAAAGAGCAACACTGTACGTGGTATACAATAACGACTTATTTCCAACGCGAAAACCAATTACTAGCTGGGATTTCCGAGAATTATTATTATTATTATAACAGTAACTGCGATATGCAGAGATTAGCAATAGGTACCCCCCACGTACAGTTACCTAATAATATATTTGTATACTGCGGTCACATTATACGACGGTTACCGGGGTTATTCGTGTTGTAGGTTATGGTTAGGGTTAAAGCCAGCTCCAGGCATACGGCACCCCTCGAAAATCGATCTGAATATCTAGTCTGGCGGTCTTGTGAAAAGCATATAAACGCTGCGGTTTAAAGTGAGGTGCCTTTATACCCTTAGACCTATTTGTATGATAATATAGTGACTGTTATCACGATTACAACGACTATAATATGTATACCAGACTACACCAAGTATAACCACATAACATAACCGGTATTCTATATTCTCGGAGCATAATAGTCTTGAAATTTTCATAATTTTTTAAAAAAATGTTAACTTAACATTAGCATTTAACTACAGTTAATTCCCGCGCCTTATTCAGTTTGGGATTATACCGTAATTTTCGGCTTACCCAGTACTGTACAAATACCGGTTTTTTTATATATATAATATCCCCAGGAGTCCTTGAGGAGACTTGATATCCTCCGATATAGTGTCTCAGACAGCCAGTAGTTTCCCGTCAGGATCGAAAGATCTAGATCGATATACAACAAATTATGGCCGTATAAATCACGAAATTCTTTTAAATAAGTACATTACCATACTTGATTATTTAATTTTGTATGGACTTTATTTTGTAATTGGACTGTTGAAATAATGAAATGAATTAATTCGCATCAATACCTATATCAAAAAAGTTATACAGGTAGGAATCCTAAGATGGAAAATCGATAAAAAATAACTGTTTAGATCTTAAGTAAATAATGCTGTCTTCTGAACATTTTGAAAACATCGATCAGTAAAATAGTTAGAACAATATTTGGTTTTCAACCCATAGATGTTTTTTTTTTTTTGTGGAGGTGGGGGAGATGTAATAATGATAACAACGATTAAAAAAAATTTATCCATCTATTTGTAATTAGTTTTCTCGTCCACCGAATGTGAAATATTATTATGGTTATTCGACCGCATCACCGATTTTTTTTTTTCATTTAAACTAAACAATCCAAACTCCAGACACTCATATTATATGAGTGTTTGTAAATTACATTTTAATTTAAATTATTTAAAATGCGATATAGGCCCGACTTTTCAATTTAATTTATTCACTGAATAACATAAGTTATTCGAAAGATAAATAAAAATGGAAAATCCTTTGTTTTTCAATTTCGAGATAACGCTTATTCGTCGTCAAATATTTTTATTCGGTACTATTTGTTTTGAACACAGATATAAAATACTAGATAAATAATTTGTTATACACCGATATATTGAACGTAGTCATACGTCATGGTCAATAGGCGTGTTTTCGCAATCAACCAGGTTATGTTATTTTGTCTTATCTAAACATAATAATCATTCCATTTAACAATTATTATATAACCAAAACTGATTTTTTATCAAATTCAGTAACCAAAATACATTTGGTTAATCGCCAAATACGCCTAATGTTTACATTTTTCAATCGCAGTGGTTATCATATTTTTATCACACGAGTACCTATACGATATTGCAGTTTCAGTTACAATATAATTTAACTCATTTATTTTTTCATTTTTTTCATTGAAATGCAAATTTGATTAGTATAATTAAAAAATAATATACTTTTTAATCATGGTTTTATTAATATCAAATATCATATTATCACAGTTCTGTGATATTATCGTGTACCTATTGTGTCCACGGTTTAAGATATAATGATTGCCTGACGAAGTATAAATAGGTGATTTTCAAAGTTGGACCTATGATAAATGTATAAAACAATTCTTTATCGCTTATAGAACCTATTTATGAACTATGATTTTCATTATAACAATATAATTTTACATTATTTTCACAGATAGAGAACACTATTAGTTAGTTTAACATCTGTTTTCACGACTACTTTCAATGACTATGTGATAAAACTATTAACATGGCTCGTCGGTCAACCATTATAATTAAATTATATACATTAAATACACAAAATGTAAACATTGACCACCACGCATATGGCGACTTGGTTCAAATTAAAACATCAGTTAGCTACCTATTCAGTATTTTATATCTGTGGGTTTGAATAAAATCTATTCAACAAATAACTGCTGATAATAAAAAATTCCGGTTCCGTATCAGAGGTATCACTAAAAACTTGAAGTAAATAACATCGACCATTGACGATCGAGTAAATCCGTATAACTTATTCCATAGTTTACTATTACTATCACCAATTAGTTTTGATCCAATTTTGCATTGAAAAACAAATCACTTTATTTAGAAGTTTATTTCCTGAATAAATATATTCGACAAATAGTTATCTGGTGAATAGGTGTACGATTGAAAAACCGGACCCTAGTGAAATATTTATGCGAATTTCGTACAACTTCG
The DNA here is from genome assembly GCA_025469235.1 of Pemphigus obesinymphae. Taxonomy (NCBI): domain Eukaryota; kingdom Metazoa; phylum Arthropoda; class Insecta; order Hemiptera; family Aphididae; genus Pemphigus; species Pemphigus obesinymphae. Next base: position 13,439 of record JAIPRL010006653.1, read on the forward strand.
TAATTATTTATAATTAATATTTTGTTTTTTATAAATATTATATTTTATATAATTGTTATTTAAACTCCAGTAATAACGTGGTTTTTATTTCTGAATAAGAACGACTTTTCTCGATTTTTGGTAAAATTAAAGTAAATATTATAGTAACCGCAAGGAACAGCAAAAAACAGAATATTAATTTAAAACTATACAAATTATATTAAATTTTACTTATTTTTAATTTTAAATACAATTGTTCATAATATTTTTATTAAAGTAATTTGATACCTATTATAAATTACAGTTATTTAAAATTGGTTACCAAACCGATTAGCGAAAAATATAACAGCATATAATTTATAAATGTATAAACTTTATAAACTCATAAATAAATAGGAATAGATTAAAATATAATCCAGCATTTTTTTTTTTTTTTTTTATAACATTGTATTCGACTTCAAATCAATAATTATAAATTATTATGGCTTGTCATAATATTATCATACAGATTCATTTGACAATGCAGACATCCTTATTATCTGTGGGACAATAAATTTAAGTCCAGAAAATACTTATTCATGAAAACTCAATGATAGTGGAATTAGAATATATTATATTTTAATTTTTAAATAAAATAATTAATAATTAATATATAAAATGTATAATATTCAAAAATATTACTGAGTAAATAGTAAAATTCCAAGACTGTACAAAACCAAGATGTCTATGAAATGCTTTAAAAAAAAGTAACCTAACCTAACTCGAAATAAATATATATAGGTTAAGGTACCACGTGACTTAAAATTACGCAATTATAATCTTGAAGTATACAAGTAGTAAGTATAACAAGATTTATATCGGTTTTAGAGTTTACAGATTTAAGGGGTTCACACCACATCGTGTCGTTCTTTTTGGATGACCGTGCGTCGACATTTTATCATAGTTAACAAGTATACCCATTGTGCCGATATAACTCCTTATCAAAACATAAATATTAAATTTAATTTTTTAACAAAATATAAACTACTACGTCATACTTGTTACTATTTGTTTTTATTACAATGTTACTACAAAAAAAAAAAAAAAAAAAAAAATTATACGAATATATCAACTACAAGAATATAATTATCAAATGTATAGAAGAAAAATTTGCATTTTATCGGGTACAATATACATTTATTTGAAGAATATTATAATAATATAGAAAGAAAATAAACATAATAAATAGTAATTATATATTATGTCTATAGATGTAATATTACAAAAAATGTATATTCATTTGAAGGTAAGAGTATATGATGAGGCAATCATCTTTCGTATCTTTATTTTTTTCTGTGGTATCAGTGACAAGCGATAATATTATCAAAATCAGTAACACAAGTCCAAAAAGTTGAAGATATTCAACTGTGCGATAACATTTGGTTACTGATGAATTTAAATTACTTGAATAGCTCTCTGATTGGTTGAACCATCCGGTAACTTGTTTTATACCATCATAATTAACCGTGTACACCTATACATAAACTTGGATACGACTGCAAAGTTGAACAATTCTCAACTTTGTCCAGTGTGGTTATCGTGTTGTGTTATCAGTTCTTAAAAATTCCAATTATGATAAGAATTTTTATTACCTATATTATTATTATAAATTAATTAGTACTTGTTTATGATACTTATTTTATTAGTATAGAAGTTTTAAGCCGAGTTACATAAACGTTCATTAGCTACTTACAGACGGTTTACAGACCGTTAACGTACTAACGGCTCGGTGAATAAAATATGATGTTGCATAAACACCATAAAGTGGTAATGGCTCAGTAAATTATAGGTTACAGATCTGTAAGTTACAGGCCCGATTTTCGTTTGTTAACTTTTACAGATCGGTTATAAGATTGATAAGGGTTAACTTATGGAATTACCTACTAATGATAATAATTTTCTTATGGCCTGTTCCTACTATCAATATACAGTTATCACATAAAATGTAGTATATTATTTGGTATTCATGGTTAACCTTAAAATAAAAATGTATTTTATGCAACACCTTTGAAGTTTTATACACTCTATAAAACTTATCGAATGAATAAGCTACAGAGCCGATAATAAATTTACAGACTGATTTGTATGCAACCTAGCCTTAGTAATTAATTTATGAAAATGTTAATGGTTAATAAACCATGGTTACTACGATATTTTGTTTAATGACAATTAATGATACACAGGGACTGTGCACGGTACACGGTGAGCGTGGAATAACGCCTTGAGAAAAAAATACGTCAAACCATTTGATATACCATAATGTAACCACACAGTTCAACCAATCAGAACATAGTATTTTATACGACAAAACACGACACGGTGAAGTGTGAACCCGCCTTTAAATTGGTAAATACAGGTTATACGGGTTACCGCCACCGGTGTTACAGGTGCAAAACTTTGGTTAAGGCACAAAACACTACAGATGTGACATGGATCGAAAAATTGCGTATCGCACATCATCATAGAAACGGTGGTTTACGGTTTTACGATTAACGACCCCCCACTACCCGTCCGGCTATTACAAAAGAGATAACAGTGACTGCGCGTTATCTTTAATTTGAATTCCGGGTTTCCTATTTTTGTACCTACGTTTGTTCTGATAAATCGCAAAACATATGATTATTTTCGGACAAATTGCAGGGCAACGTTCACCTAGACCTCCGGTCAACTAGATACATGTACGTTCAAGGTCACCGAAACGCGATTCACGAGAATGAAGTATTTTGAAGCTTGTGCCGTACACCTGATTTAAGGAATGTCTGGCCCGCGTTCACTGTCTTAGTCTGCCTAATATTATAGCAAAATAAAACTATGCAAAATTTAAATTTTGGTGTTTTGGAAATTTAGAATTTAAACTTAAAACCGTATTTCCCTGTATTTCCGAATGCTCTGCATAATATTATTTTTGTAAAGTTATAACATAGAAGGTTAGGATTTTTAGTTTTTCAATTAACAGATTGTACCCATTTTACCCATGGTAGCCATTTTTCACTAAAATTATAGCCAATACTTTGAAATGTAATTTCATTATTCGAATAACATGCAAATAACGATTGGTATGTATTTTGATAAATCAAAACATTCCGAGATTCTGAGTAATGCTTATTAAATCATATTAATGGAAAAGCTTAACATCAGTCGGTTATTCGTCCACTATAGTCAAAAATAAAATCCGAAATACGTTTTTCCCAAAAATAATTGGTAATCATTGTTAATTCCCACTAATTAAATTCATTTTAAATCGATTTTTTCTTTTTGCTTCCTGCTATAGTCAATAATGTAATACATAATATATATTTTTCCGCCAAAAAATAATGTCTAAAATACTATCAAATCGCAATAAAAATAGCCACGGATTATTATAACACAAATTTAATTTTTAACAAGTTTATGAACAAGCAGGTATTTTCGTATGACCGATATGGTCCTGTTAAATACAATATATTATGTCATGTTAAATCTAATGTACGAAAACCTTAAAAAATACGTCTCGATTTATTAATAAAAATTTGAAAGTTTAATTGTGTATATTATAATATATTTGACATTTAAAACAATAATTTTTCATTTTAATATAAATACACAAGTTTATTTTAAAAGTTTAAACAATTATTGTCTTTTTAAGGATTTCTGCATAGTGCAATTTTTATGAAAATTTATAAAAATTTATACATATATTTTAAAAGTAATTTAAAAATAGTCCTGTGTCAGTACTATTTTTTATTGTTGTGTAATCACATGCCAATTAAATAATTTATTACATTTCGTAATAAACATCCATAATTGTATTTTTTGAATAAGTTTAGATAAACAATAGGTACATCTGAGAAAAATTAAATATGAGAATGTAAACTGTGTTTTCACCAGATAAATGTAAAAATAAATTGATATATACGGATTTTTATACAGACTTGAAATTAATAAAATATTTTTTTTTTACAATCTGCCGTCATGTATAAAAAAAAATTTTTAAAAAAACTAATTTGGTTAAAACATAGAAGACACCACGAAGAACTCAAAACTGTTTTTAATATTAAAACATATTTAACGTCGTTAATTTATGGAAATACAGAAACCACCTTAGCGTTCGAGAAATCTAGATGTTGTGTCCTTTTAATAGTTTAGATTTTAAATCGTACGCAATCCATTGATTTAATTACAATACCTACTATTATGATAAGATATTATAATCGAATTTTGTAGTCTGGGAAACAGTTCTTATCAGATTACAAGTGAAAACAAAAACGTACTTTGCATATTATTATTTATTATATTATATTGATCAGTGAAAAAATAAAACTATTATAGTGGGAGGACGAGACTACATCCTTATTGCCCGCATTTCCCACACTAAATATAGTCAATACAAGTCGTATGGATTATATTGTTGTAAAAAAAAAATAAAAATAAATTAGACGAAATAAAAGATATATATTGTTCGTTGTACCGTAAAAAAATTACATTAATAATAATATTGTATATAAATAAAACTGAAAACGAGTTAAAAATAGCGTTAGCAGTAATAAGAATGCGTTTATAGTAAATCACTCTGTATATATTATTATGGTATACATTAATATTGTAGATTGTTATAATTTCTTAATAAAACATTATTATTACATTCAGTGGCCCCCAGTAAAACCGCACCCCCCCCCCTTGAAAATATTTCTTGGTTAGGTCACTGATTACACATTAAGTATAATATAAATATTGATCGGAAAGTGGTCTGACATTCAAGGTTTAATTCTTTTTACAGGACAGCCGTAGTTAAATATAGATACCTAAACCTTTTTATTTAACTATAATAAAGCATTTATTATAGGCATTATATAAGTATTTTACTAAACAATAATTATATGGGAAATCGGCAAATAATATTATAAAATAAACGTCCGTGTTTATGTAGAATGGTAATCTATGGAAAATTGAATTTTCAGAACCTTATTCCTTTAATAGGATAATTCGCATATTATTGTTACCAAAGAAAATCGTTGAATGTTTTATTTATTCTGAATTTAGTTACGCATTTTTTACTCTAAATTATTATTTAATATTATAATATATACTAACTATATGTACATTTCAAAATCAACATTTGAACATTTGACTCTAAAATGTAAAAAATAAACAAATGAATTTCATGATTTATCTGTAAATAAGTTATTATTGATCTCAAAGTTATGAATAGTCATTATAGTACTACATTAAAAATTTAACATACACATCTTGCCCTTTTCCAAAAAAAAAAATAATAATAATAATATTTTTAATGCATCAGCGAAATGAAAATGGTGTTAATGTGATATTATAATTGAGAGCGCATAAAACTTTAAATGTAAACATCTGGACGGCAAATTTTGACAGTGAAAACTGAACGTAAAATGTTAGACGGCATGAATCTAAAATTGAAAATTTTCTTTTGAGTAAATATTACTTATAATACTTAAAATACCTAGTATTTTTTAGTCTATATTATGTCAAAATTAAGAAACTCTAACAAATAACATAACAATTTTTACAATAATAAATATAATTTGGCCATAGAATAATTTCAAATTACAGATTCTTACCTGTCAAATTTTACTGTCCAAATTAATACCATCTAGATTTTTATGTTCCAAATTTTTACGTAGACACATTATTTGTTCTTTTTTGAGACATTTGGTTCCGTTTTCATCGAAAAGGAATATACTGTGCGTTTTTTTCCAATGGAAATCGTAGAACGGAACATAGTTACCTATTATAATATTTGTAATCCGCTTTTAGAATAAATAGTATCCTAAAATCCGAATGAATAGTGTGCGGAACCAAATATTACCATAGAATTACCAAGTATGATGTAGGCACTCTTAAATTGATATTTTTAAAAAAAAAAAAAACAGTCAGTAATTAATCCGATGTCTAAATATTTATAAATTTGATATTTGTATAATATATCTATATACACTTTATTATATACAATTTAAAACAAAAATTATTTTTAAAAATATTCGATGAAACGGGAATTTACACCCACAAATGTTCTAAATAATAAAATTAGGTAAATATAGTAAATATTATGTAAAAAGTGATTTTTCGCAAAAAATAATATATGAAACAGAACCTTTTTCCAAATATTATAATATATTATACTAAAATGTTTTGATCGTCGTCTTATTTGACCACGGTCGGAGATCGCGTGCCTAAAAATATTTGTTTTTTATAACTTTTTAAAAATCCGGTCAATTAGAGGTAAAAGCCCTTCACTTGTCGTCGAATATGATACTGGTGGTGGATTTGGTGGATTTATTCTATTATAAAGCAATGTTAAATAATTTTATTCGATAAAACGAAGCTAGGTGAACTATTATTTTCTGATTTATTACATTTTTCCGTTATTTTTGGTAGTTATCCTTACGCTTAAAAATTAAAAATTGACTATTTTAAAGTACCAACTACATCATACTACAATAAATTCCATAAAAGTGTATACAGTATACAACAAAATAAATTATTTATAGTTGAACAGTGGTCAAAATATTTTAATTTGTAGTCTATAGTAAATATTTGTTGTTGATGTCGAATTTCTGGCATTCTAATTTTTCAATATATAATAATTTTTGGTAGTTTTCTTTTACGTTAATGAAAATTATTAATAAAATCGAAAAACGACCTATTTTAAAATAATGCACTTTAGTAGTAGTAATAGTAACTAACCCTACCCAAAAACATGTAACCGTGACCAGTGAATATAAAATTTTCTAATTTATAATCATTTTTCGTTTAAAGGACGCAACACGGTTTGGTACGGGTAATTTTTATGACATTTTATGAAAGATTAAAATCCACTAGTTAAAAAATATTTTAATCTATTTGAAAAGTAATTAAAAAATAATCGGTACCCGCCATTTTTTATTGTTGTATACACACATATGTTCAATATGTTGTTTAAAAATGATCAAACCCTTATTATTGATATTTGTTAAGAAGAAATACGTTTACGCTCTATACAATTCATCTTTTATAGTAGGTAAACGCAGAGACAAAATGTACATAAAATATGAATGATGAAAACATTTACTATGACTGAGTGTAAAGTGTTTTTGTATTCGAAAGCCTAAAATCAGTGATTCAAAATCGTTAAATTTTCGAATAAAAAAAACGAAAAACTTTTAACTAAAAAAATGTATGCTTGAGTATAGTGAATATTCTCATCTTTTATACTTTGAATAAATGTTGGCTCTTGTGATTACTAAAAAAAGAGCTGTGAGCCGTGGCGTAACTTTGGGGGTAATTTCTAGGGAGGCAGACTGTATAGTAATTTCTTTAAAAATATTTTCTGAAAAATATATAAACACCTCCACCCAATAATATGTTTAACAGTTATGACAACAAACAGTTGTTTTTATACGCAAAATATATAGTGAATATGAACAGTACTTGTTTAACATTATAAAAAAAAAAAAAAATGCTGAATTATAACGAAAAAAACCTATATTATTATTTAGAGAATCCGTGTTAAAGAACATAATATATTCAATGTTATTCATATACAATATACAGTGGCGTACTCAGAATTTTAAAATAGGGGGAGGTATATTTTCCTAAAATCTGATAAATCGCTGTATATAAAAAAAAAAAGGGTAATTTATGTAAATTTGACTATAAATTCAATACAATCCAATAATTGTTCGTTTGCCGTATTGTTCATTCGTACACAATTACAATTTATTATACTTAGGAATGTAGCAAAACTAATCTATAGTTAAATTATTTTATTATATAATTATAAATTATAATTATATTATATCTCTCCTTTCGGAATTTAGACTTGACTAATATGCTTTATAAAAATTCTCAAGTTAAAAATTTCAATTAATTTTTTTTTTTTTTTTTTAATCGTTTGCAGTTTTTTAAATTGATTATTTTGTATACCTATCTCCCAATTTAAAAGTTGTTTATTTATATACCTATATGATATACAGTATACACATATTTGGTATATAGAATTTCAAGAAATTATGTTTTTCCATGATATATGTAGAGAGTGAGAGAGAGAGAGAGAGAGAGGGAGGCTATAGAAATAATACAAAACTAAGAGAAATTTTTACGTTGTACCTAGTCAGAATTGTTTTTTTGGTGGAAGGATAGTAAAAAAAATTACTTTTGTCCCCCATCCCCCCCATCTTAAAAAAGTTCCAAGTTATAGGCATACTGGGAAAATTACCTCTCTAAGTACCGATACCTTATGATCTATAATTAATATTCAATCAGTAAGCTAGCTTTACTCAAAAACTTCTACCCAAAAAAGTATTTTTACAGGTGCATACAAAAATATTACATAATTATAAAATAAATATTATAATTTCACACTGCATTCAGAATCTATAATTTATATAATTCGCAAATAATATTGGTAAAAAAAATAATATATTGTATTGCATTTTTTTCTTTTTACTCAATACATTTTTTTACTATAAAATTAACGTTGATCGTTAATAATAATTATAATTTTTAATTTTTAACTTTAGTGGAGCTCATCATCATAAAGAAAGAAAATGATTACCTTCACCACTCCAATAATATGTTTTGAGTATCACTCGTGTCACTTAACACGTTTATAGGAATCGTCATATTTAAAATGAATAATATCTTTAGAATTAACTAGGTGTGATAACCCAATGTTGAAAGTTTTTAAATGTTTTTCCACCACCTTTAAAACAAGATACTTTACACTTTTCGAATATCGATATAAATGTGAAATTCCATGATATATCCTGCAAAATAACTACCTACTCACCCGAATCGATATATCACGTCATTTTTGCACATTATCGCACGATTTTGACGCTCGAGTGTCAACGTGTCGCTTGATGTGGCCGCATAATTAAGAAAGTTATGTGACAGCAAATAAATTTGTACGAGAATTTCGTAGGAAATATCACGAAACATTTGTTTGTTTTTTAACTCATATCAATACTCTGAGAATAACCCCAGTTCATCAAACGTAGAATAAAAATTTCAAAAATGTCGTCATTGGGTTTCAACCTCTTCTATCCATATACTAATGAATAATAATATCATAATAAATTATACTCGTGATAGTTATTCATCACTACAATTAATATAAACATATATACTCGGCGACATGACAGCGCAGTGATGTACACTTATAATTTCGGAAAACTTGGATTTTTTTTTTACTTTAATTACTGGAATTTCGTTGCCAATACAAAAGCAAATATTTCACGATGTTCCTCGTAAAATCCGTACGCGAATAATCGACGTGTCACGGCAATTTTTCAAATTTTGAGGCGACACACTTGAGTGTCAAAATCGACCGAAAAAGTGCAAGAAAAAAAAAAATAATAAAAAATTGCAGATATTACTGCAGGTTTACATTGATAATAGTCTTTACGACGTTTTACATGAACGTGTCTCGGCGGCGAATAAACCTCCGGGTCTCGCTGGAGGTAATGGTTTTTATTTTTAATATTTCATCGCCGAGCACACCTATATGTGTCATTGTGTGTTTAAATTCGTTTTAAAAACGCCCTGTATAATAATGTAAGTGTGTATGATTACAAACATTATTATTGATACCTACCGACGGCCGGAGTATGACAACCACGAGGTACCGGTATACGTATTCTAACCGCCCGGTATACACCTATATACCACGGTGTGTACGCCTAAATGGTCGGCCGCTGGTGCTGCCCGTCCGGCACATGTACCGGCGGCCCGCCGCAGCATGGTATTGTTGTACACGGTACGCGGACGACGCGGGAACGCGGAGTTGCGGGCGGTACGCGCGGTCGGCTGGCTCGCCGGCTACGAATGGAGCTGCACGGCGGCGGCGGGACGTCGGGACGGCTGGCGCGAGTCGACGGGACTACTAGTCCAAAGCGCGCCGCCGAACGTGTGTGCGGCGGTGGTATGTCCCGCGGCGGCGGCGGCGGACAACAAGTGCTTCTTCTTGAGCGGTAGCGCTTGCGTACGCCCGACCGCCCACCGTCGTACTCCTCTTTCGCCGACCGAATTATAATGATAACGATAATAACGATAATGATAACGATAATTGGGGCTGGAATTTTAACGCCCTAAGGCCGGAGGTGTGTTTAGAAATTTGGCGGACCCGAAACTAATATGTTTTGAAGCCCCTGTAAAAAAAAAAAAGATAATAGTGATTATACTATTATTCCGTCGTTTAAAAATCCTTCGAAAATCTATGGAAATTTTTTATTTTTTGTTTTCAGGTTGAACAAAAAAAAAAAAAAAAATGTTTTCGACTTTAATGGCCACCCCTTAACATCCCCTCCCCTTAATACGCCCCTTGGGGCGAATAGTAAGTCTCGCACTTACCTATAGTATTTATAACAGTGCTGGTTTAATGTGTACAATTATTTTTAGTATATATATTAGACGGTCGAGTGATCGAAATGCGTATATCGTCACACGGGGTCCCCGGTTTGACTCTCCTTGGCAGCGAATGAGGTAACCGACCAGATTTTTCTCGCTGGTGACGTCTGATCTCCGGTGCAAACCGGCCATAATTACCAAACACGTCCAATAATTTGATAGCTATCAAAAACCATCTAACGGGTCAATATAACATTGGAGATGTACAGGTATAATTAAATATAATATCTACCTATTATTATTATTTTTTTTTTTTTTTTTGGAAAAATTATATTTATAATTATTATTAAAATTGACAACAAATATGTTTATAAAAATGTTTAACAAATGAAAATTTCTCATTGCAAATTAGTAACCAAGTATTGTTTATTGGTGGGAAATCTAATATATTCCTCAGTTTATATAATATATAGGTATTCTTGTTTTGTTTATATTTTCGAGAAATAAATTATTCTTACAATATAATACCTAATTTTTATAAACGACATAAATAACTTTATTTTTATTCAACCATTTTAACAATAGACATAATATGAAATCAAAATGTATCAATTATTTCAAAATTAACTTAACTGATTTTTAATTAAATCTAACTCGTTATTTAAAAGTTCATATAACCAAAAATAAGTTAAGTCAACAAAAATGAAATATAAAAGTTAAGTTAAAAGTTAAAATTAACAAAACTTTTAACTTATTAACTCGTTAATACCCAGCATCGCATATGCATAATATTATGTTGATTTTCAAAATTCCAATTCTGCGTAAATCTGCAATTGAAAAGTGCATAAGAGTATATACATAATATTATGTTAATAAATATTTAAACCAAAATGATTTAATAATACTATAAAATTAATATTCAAATTCTATACAAAACGTGTATTTCAAAATTTGTTATTTAATACGGCCGTCGGATTGTGTGATTTCAAGACGTCACATATGTATTATGTGCATCTTAACAATTAAATAATTGTTGGATAAATATTTTAAGACATTTTTCTTTTTTTTTTAATTTCTTTTTTTCTTTTTAGCATCCTTTTTATTAATTTATGAGTTTTGTAGTTCATTAAGGGGATTGATGTGTCATTTGATATTTTGTTGTAAACAAATTTAAGATAAACAAAATAATTATACCCCCTGACCTGGAATCATTATTAAGTATCAGGTAGTTAACAACAGTTAAATGTAAAAAATGTGGGTTTTGCCACCTAAAATTATTAGTTAAGTATAATTTGTATAGTAATGTATATGAAAATATATTTTTGGCTTATGTCATTTTCAACATTAAAATACATAAAAATTTGGCTGACAAATACACTAAATAACGAAAATATAGAATCATTTAAGTTGTAACAAAGAAAGAAAACAAGAAAAAATAGAAAAGAAAACATAAATTTATATAGAAGGTAAAATTGAAGAGACCAGCGAAGTCATGAAAAAACAACTATTGTTATAATAATAATAATTAAAAAAATTAAAAACTGAAACATGTACATTGATCTTTTAAATCCAATAAATATTGTACCCGAGTAATAAACATTCTAATAAATAACGTGACGGAGTGATGAAGTACTACTGTAGTACGTTATTTGAAACATATAGTATATGCTATTACAGTGCTTCTCAACTCTACTGAATTTTAAATATGGATGCTTATTATTCCGAAAAATCTAAAATATCTTGAAAAATCAAAATATATAAATTCTCATAAAAATATATTCTTTAAAAATTTATAATCTTTGATTGTTATTTAAAAATTAAAATTAAAGTAATAATAATTTTATTGATAACATAGTAGTATGCATATATTACGGCATACATTATATAAACTTAAATGTTACGTGTTGTTATTTTTGCTTATTATTGCTGAGCTCCAGTTTGAAGTCCTTGGAACGATGCCCATAATAAATAAGATATATAACAAATAAATATGATTCAAGAAAATCAAAGTAATGATTACCAAAAGGGAAACCTGAAAAATCCAAATATATAAAACACCATAATTCATAATTTAAATACAATACAAAATTACCATTTTTGCAGCCGTATCTTTTCCAAGATAAAAATCTGTTCATTATTTCGTCTTTCCTAAAAATACATACTCTTAGATTTTAATTGTATATATAATTAATAAAAAAAATTAATCTGTATAAATATATTTTAAATTTACATTTTCTAATTCCATTTTCCTTAATTCCACTATTTTGTTTTCCTAAATAATACACACATATTAGTTTATTAAATAATAATTTGTATAAATATAACCACGGATAGGCAAGTTAATCAATTAGTTGTAATTGGTTTCAGTTTAAGTTTATCTTAAATTGTGTATCTAGTTACTAGATACAAGATACTTTGAAAATATTTACCTAACTGATTACAAGTAACAATTACAGTAACTTAGTTACATTTATTTATTTATTTATTTTAATTTAAACGGGCAGGCGCCCAATACAAATATATTTACAGTCGTCAAACAAATTGATCGATAATAACAAAAAATAACAAAATAATATAATAACAATAGTTTAAATATCTTTAACTAAATTATTTAAATAAACATTAAATGAAGAAACAGAC
>JAIPRL010006654.1:0-26418 GCA_025469235.1 Pemphigus obesinymphae
AAAAAATTTTAACAAATGACTTTTTTTTTAGAAAATTAGATTTAATATCATTTTTATAAAACATATTTCATGGTATATCAAACCATACATTAATATTCTTTAAATAACGGGGACAAAATTATTTTGTTAAATAAATGAAATATTTCGGTATTTTTTATTTTTCATGGAAAATAATGAACTTACAAAAAATATTATTTTATTACTTTTTATAGACATTAATATTTTCTATAATTAATATTCTATACATTTTTACGATAAGTGCTATAGTTTTTTAAATACATTTGAAAAACTATAAAACTACCCTCTTTTGCCATTTTTCAACCCCAATTCGACACCAGAAAGGGTTGAGATATACCTTCCAAATTTTGCCTGAATTACTTTCTTATATAACTAAATAAATCTATGGGGTACGGACAAAAAAAAAATTAAGTTCAAAAAATGAGGACCACCCTTATATATATATAACTATAATAGAAAACAATGATAAAAAAAAAATTCAAATATAACAACACTTGTAATTGCTGTTTACCTTAAATACGTAGTCATTGTTTAACATCAGATACATACTATATAGTTCGTTAGCTTCTAAGTTTCTATATCGATCCTAAATACGTATAATTTTAAACAAAATACAAAGTTAATATTACATCATAATAACCAATGTGCAAAACTATTTCATGAAATACTGTTCATTTGACTAACTTCAAATGTACTTTCAGGTATTATAATATTATACATTATTATTTTCATTTTTCTAATAGCGCTCCACACTTCTACTTTCTTTATTAAATCCACCGTGCCCAAATTTTACTCAACTCAAAAAATTGCCTCTTTTGAAAATTTTTCATGTAATAATTCATTATCATTTTCTTTCCAGCTCTTTATCACATTCTTGGCCTTCGCTAATATCCTCCTATCCTCATATTATATACAATAAACGTTTATAAGGTTCCTGGATTGATTTTGTCCTCCCTTATTAATAGCCTGTACACTTATTTTCCCCTTCTATTGTTCCTAAACTTTTATACAACTCATCGTGTTTCTCCAATTTAGCTGAGAAAACTGCTGTTTTTTATGAAATTTTATGCTCTATATATCCAATCCTTGCTAGTCTTTAACCATAATATAATGTAATATAAAATATATATATAGAATACTATACTTTACTAATAAGTTCTAAGTAATACTATATGTAATTCGTAAAATAACGTTAATTTGAATATTTTCAAATGTAGCGTACGTTTTAGTTTATATAATGATAAATTGATACAAGAAGTAGATCAGTTATTAAGTGAATAATATAACTGTGTTTATATCCGATTGTTGGTGCTATATTAAGTATATCTATGTGTTTGCTGATAGGCATCATCGTAAATTATGTATACTTATATAAACAATTATGCTAAATGCTAATATTATAGAATTTTGTTGTACAAATCCTATATAATTTTAAATAATCTTATTTTCCTATACAATAATTTAATATTTAAATCATATATTAATAAGTATTCCCATTGATATATATTTACACTAAATAGATAACTTACGTTATCTACTATTCGATGCCTATCGCTATTTACATGGTAGGTAGTCAATTTTTACTTTATTATTAGTTTACAATTTAATAAGCAACAACATTGACTACAAAAAAAAATATGTCAGTAACAATATGATGTTTTATATATCTGTAGATATACGTTAATCGTCGTATCACAATCATTTCTATGCGGTCTATGAAATATAATTTTTCCATACATCTAGAGCATATATCATGATTTTGAATATTTAATACAGTTTCATTGATTTTAATTCCAATTCTTATAAATAATATATCATAAATAAGGGCTATTGTTAGTTGTTATTTTATTCTAAATACAGTCTAGGAAAAATGTATACTTTGAACTATAATGCTATAAATGTATTTATATTATTGTTTTTATGTTATTAATAAAATGTAATACCTAAACAGTTAGTTTCTAAAGAATTTTGAAATAAATGAATGCAAACAAAATATTACTCGAATAGTAGGTAGTAATTACCTATATAATTAATTACTAATTTATATACTTTTTGAAATATAATTATTATTATTGTTATATATTATAATGAAACCTATGTATTTTAAATTTAAATATTTTTGTTTTTAAATATCGCTCAACAGTTAATGATTGCATTCATCTTCATGAGCATAATACACTCGAAGTACTCTATAGTGTAACACAATTATATTTTTCTATGACTAGTCACTGCCCTAGTAGCACTGAAAATCCTCAGACTAAGCAGGAATCCTTGTACAATTATGTTAGTGTCTCATTCAGGATTTTCCACCAAGGACTCTACAGTTAGTAAAAAAACCCATTGCCTACAATGGAAAAATTATGAAATTAAAAGTATGCAGAAATACCCATGGAAAATTATACAATTATATGGGAATGATGTAGGACAAGAAATTTTTGAATTGCCACTGCAAATTTAATAACGTCAGATCAGATTTGGACCGTATTCAAAGTTTGGTATATACTCCAGATAGAACATAATAAAAGCACTCTTCTGGGTGTTCTCCAGAAGTCCAAAGGAGTCATTTCTCTCCAATGGAAACTTATGGATAGAACTTTAAGCAAGAAGGAGGTAGGTATACAAAATCATGAAGTACTGGGTCCACTAATCCTCCAGTTATGAGCAATCCAAAATTCGATTTTGAATTACCCAAAAAAGCAACTTTTAGTATATTATATAACTTAGTGTACAATACACATCTTTTCTGGCTGTTATTAAATGCATTGCGGAGATTCCAAATATGTTTTCCTCTTTTTGTTTTACCTGTAATCATATACAATTACTTGATCATTTATGTACTCACAATTTCAGCCAAGTTTGTATGACTGAACCATAGATCGGTTAAGTGTAAGTACAAAAATTGATCAACAAATTATGGTGTGTAATTCGAGTATGAGGGTAAGAAAAGACAGTTTGATCCCCGGTTCCGAAATAAGGAACTTTTTACGGATAAATTTATCTCCCGCTGTGAGGAAGACAATAAAATATCATATGATCCATTGGGATGCCCTTTCATTCACGAAATTGATTTTATTTTTAATTCAATCATTTCTACAATTAAATTGATTCCCATTTCTAGGATTCTATTGGGTTTCTATCAGGATTCCTCGAGGAGCCTTGGTGATCTTCAAATAGGATTTCTTTAGCCTAATGCCTAGGGATTCAATATCTATGAGGACTCTATTGAGAATCTTTAAGGATTTCCTACTGTTCCGAAAGAGAATTCTGTACACTACTCTAGTCCTGGTGCTGCTAGGATATATAGGTATGTTGTGTATTCCACAACTAGACGATAACACATTCGCAATCGTACATCTTGGTCACAATTCGTAACCTATCCCCGTATACCCTTCCATCAGTGCATAGTTCTCAGTTCTAACCTGTCTTTAGTATCATATTTAAGATCCATAGTTATCTACCTTCATATTTAAAATACGATTAAATATACTTATATCATATATGATTATTAATTATTTATACCTCAGGAGTAATGACTGGTTCTTTTAAAGCTCGCATTAAATGATTTCCAACAGAATCTGTATTGGAATCATAACTAGATAATTGTATCAATAAATCCATCTTGTTAATGAATGGTTGGTCAATTGAATCCAAGTACTTATAACAATTTTTCTTGCAGATGTCTACGGTTGTATTCGAATTATTTAAAGTATTTGAATAATTTAATTTTGATTTTGGCAAACTTGCATGCAGTATCCAATTATTTGTTTTACGAATATTACAGTTTTTCCAAGAAAACAATTCATATTCATTCTAAAAAAATTAATTAAATATTTATTAGTATGAACAAAACCAATTAATTTATACTATATATTGTTTATTAAAAGTACACTCCATTCAATAAATTTTATCCAAATTATTATATATAAATGAAATCATGATAATTCATCGATTGTTAAATTCACATAATAAGAACAAATTTATATTTAGTGACAATATTAGTATACTCAAACGATAGGCATAATTCAAGTAACTTTTACATTAACATTTATCATATTTTTGTTTTAATGTAACTATAATGATAAAAATGTTGGTACTGAAATTAAAAATAACAGTGTTAAAATTGAAATCTTAATGAAAATATTTGAATCAGCATATTTTATTATTTTTAAGAATTTAAATAAAAAATTTTAGGTAGATTATATACAATCCAAAAAAAAAGCCACTGCATTCGTTCCAAACAGCCTACAGGTACACACAAATAACTGCGTCGAAGATTGTGCAGTTTCTCTTATCACACACATCCAGAACATATGTTCCACTGTTAATCCAAAAAATAACAACAGAAGTCGGTACACTGGTGGTCTTCTGAGATAAGTGCACTGAGAAAAACTGCTAACCATCTGCAGAGAACGTTCCGAAGGAAAAGGAAATGCATGGTCCGCTTGCGTGCCCTACTGAAGAAAAAGCAGTCAAAGAGGCGAAACCCAACATGGTGGTAGAAATAAAGAAGGCAAAAGACATCGCCTGGAGGGACCTATGCCACAAGGTAGAAAAAGACCTAAATAAAAAAATAAAATAAAAAAAAATATAAATTAATATAATAAATTTATAATTTTAATAAATTAATTTATAATTTAATTTTTTAATATTTTTTAATATAAAAAAGAAAAAGAAAAAGACCGGCTAGTAATGGATAAGCTTGTCAGATCGTCGCCAATTCCAGGTATTAATACACCAGGCAGATTGCTGAACATAGTCCAGTGTCTCTTTCCGCATGATACAAAGATAGTAGCTCTCAACTGACCGCAGGCAATTGGGAGGAGGCAGATCTATAATCCATCGGAACGGAAGAACTGAGGATGAATGTCGGTCTTTAAAGAATGACATCTCTCCAGGTATAGATGGTATCCCGAACGAGGCCATCAAGCACCTGGTCAGATGGGTCAGCACCCAATCATATGAACTAACGTACGTGTACAATAAATGTCTGGTGGAGAGGTGCTTCCCCAGAACATCGAAAAAGTTTCGTGTCGTTTTGCTTAGGAAAGAAGATAGACCACTTGGCTCACTATCCTTATACAGACCCCTGTGCCCTTTAGACTGTGCGGGGAAGTTGTTTGAAAAATTATTGGATAACAAACTGAGGGTATTCTTGGTTAAGCACGGTGGCCTGGACGATAGGCAATACGGCTTCCGCAAGAGACGGTCAACCACCGATGCTTTAAATCGCAAAAAAAGTGGCAAGAAAGGAAGCACAGCGAGATGTGTTTTTACCTCTTGTAGGTGTTTTCTGGACATGTGTATTTTCCCCAATACCTAATAAGATTCGGGAAAATGGCCTCATCAGAATGTTGATATTGTGGCCATCAAGTAGACGACGCATATTACATGATTTTCATTTGCGCACATGGTATGGCAAAAGAAGAAGGCTTGAGATACTCATAAATGCGGACATTAACCCTAAAAACATAGTGGACATTATGCTTCAGTCAAAGGGAAACTGGCACTTGATTTAAGATCAAAGACGTTATGTCTACAAAAGAAAAGGAAGAAAGAAGAAGACAGGCATTTACCTAGTTAAGATATCATTTGTTATAAGTCGAATGCTAAAAATATAATTGTGGTTAGAGGCCCCCGTGTTTGCATTATATTCGCATTATAATTATAATTATCATCGTTTTATTGTCCAATAAACAATGGTAGCTAGGGGGTGAAACGACTAACATCGGTATCACACTCAGTTCTTGATTAAAATTAAAAAAAAAAAAAAACAGGTAGCTTGTATCCATATTTATTAGCTAGAACAAATAGCAATTAATATACATATTTCGGCTTATATCTGTTTCTTTTAGGTACTTAAATATTCTAATAAAATAAAATTAAAAGTTAAACGTGATTTTGACATTTTAGATTTTATATAAATATTGTAGCCTAAATATTTTCAATTAAATATATCACAACTGATAACTTTTAATTTGTGATAAATACTTTAAAAATAGTTACAAAAGCTTATTTTTTTTTTATCTGTCATACGTATAAATTTACGTGGTTTATGATAATACTATATGATATATCTACATCACAAAATGTACACTGTTATTTAGGTCAATTTTTAAACGGTGTATATTTTTGATAAACAAATTTAAAATGTTGGACATTGAAAGTAGTATTGATGTATAAATAACATTTTAGTTTTTTCATTTCAAACGACTTTAATTCGATTAAATTAAAATTAATAATATTAAATTTTTAGTTTACGTATTAAAATTATTTGAAATGTGCACGGAATTATAGTCTTTAAAGTATGAGTACGAAAACAAAATTTGATTTTAGATGTACAAAATGCTGCGTGTAAAATTTTAAAATCGAAAAAATTTACTTAGCATCAACTTCGTAGAATTTTAATTATGACAACAATTATAAATCAGTTATAAATTGTAAACTGTTGGTTTACTTCAAGAAAGCAATATAAAATAATTTAGTAGACAATTTTTTTTTGATAATTGAGTCATTGTATTATTTTATCTATAGGTACATACATTTATAAAAATATATTATATTTAATATAATATATTTCATTTCTTGGGTTTACACCTATATACACCAAGTAGACAATGCAATACAGAAATAATTAGATTTTTCAGTAAACCTAATTTTAATCACAGACATTTATGTCATTCATAATTTATTTATACATTTATTGACAAATGAAAACCCCAAATTTTAAGTTTTTGGACTTTTGGTTATTAATCCCGTGATATAAATAACTAAAAAATCTATAAATTAGAAATAATTCATCTATATTTTATTATTTATAATTTTTAGAGCGTTTAAATTATATGATAATAATTATAAAATAAATAATAATTACTTTGCAAATATTTTTATACATTAAATATGTAAAATGAAAATCTTCTCCACCTTCTCCATGATGTGTTATCAATGAAATAATGTTCTTAATTGAATTTTGATATTCATCAGACGATTCACTATTTCCATCATATATTGAACTGTTATATAGAACTGTGTACAATTCAATTAACCATTTATAGGTAATTTTTAACTTTTTTTTTTCAATTGATGTATATCCAATATTATAATTCCTTGGAAATTCTTCTTCTTGTATATAAGCGAAATTTTCTAATTCATTAACAACTTAAAAATACAAAATGCTTTTTACATAATAATTAATATAATATATATTTTTATATCCATACAATGTAAAAGTATACAATATACCTTGTATAATAATTTAATTTTAAAATAAAGTTAGTTCCGTTATAATATATTAAAATCTGTATATGTATTATATAGTTACTTTTAATTTTAAGTATTTATTAGTGTCCTAGTTTTTATAAATATTAAAATAATTTAGTAATAATTAATTGCATTTTTAAGAAGACTACAAATTAACTTTACGTACCTAATAACTGTTTGAAATTAAAAGTATTGTGTATTCTCTAAATATGAATATGATTATGAATTTTTTTTATAACTTGTAAAGAAATAATATAGAGTATATAAAGGAAAAACCACAGACAAAAAGTGTAATATCAACATGGATATTAGAAAATATTAGTGGTAATATATTTTACTAACATTCAGTTTATTATTATTTATGTTGTTTAAAGAGAAATAGTAACTTTTAGATTTTTTTTGAACATTATTTTATTGGCTTAAATTATTTTTAACTATTGAAAAATAATACTGAAAAGTCTGTATGTAATTATTTTAAATCCTCCAAACAGTCGATTTTTACTGAAGTCTGATATAGTAGGGGTGTCGCCACTGTTTGTATAAAGAAGACTTGTGTTCTATTCAATGAGTTGGTTTATTTTATATAAGTTCACAAATATATTGTGAATATTTACAATGATTTTCGAATTTATTTACAAGTGTTTACAAGTTACCATGTGCTATAGTCTTGGGGGGGGGGTCGATTACCTACCAGACTTTTTGTCCGGAGAGCCGTTCCCTATAACGTGTCCAGACCGGTAGGTTTAACCAGCGAAATCCCCGGAGAGCAGAACCTATGGGCCAAAGGTTATAGGGAGAGCAGATGGAATGCGGGAGCCCAGCACAACCAAACGGGTGGCCGATGGGAACGTATAGCACAACCATACAGATAGTTATTGGGGGTGGCCGTGAGACTGATACATCTATGCAGGTGGTCGGGGGGAAGTGTGCACAACTAGCAGGTGGCATAGGGGTGCAGTTGTTGGCAAAACCAGACAGATGGCTGGATGGGGGGGGGCTTGTAGCCGTAGAGGTCCACCGCTGGAGGTGAGTGTCCACCGCTGATGGCCGAAGTCGTCCACTGGGTTAATCACCTTGACTTGTCGCCGTTATCTACCGTTCCAGTGAGATATGGCAGTGCCTTCGATTCGATGGTAAAGTCCCGTCGTCAAAGAGGTCTCCAACACTCAATTCAATTATTATAAATATATTGTGTTATGAATTTGGTATTGGTGACAAATTTCCAGTGAGATATGGCAGTGCCTTCGATTCGATGGTAAAGTCCCGTCGTCAAAGAGGTCTCCAACACTCAATTCAATTATTATAAATATATTGTGTTATGAATTTGGTATTGGTGACAAATGTGTCTTTCGGTCTATGATCGCAACCTATTTCTATTTCGTGTGTAGGACATTTTCCCTATCGTAGACTTTGTGTTCGTTCTTTTAATGTGGATTCGATGATATTAACTAATTAATTAATATCATTAAAACTGGTTCGTGTTTGTTGGGGGTTATTCTTAATTCCGTTTCTTTCCATCTCCTTTCTTGTTTTCGTTGCGTTTTAAAGGGTATCCGACTTCCGTGCTTTTTGGTCATTGCGGTTGCTGGTTCGAAAGATGTCGCTTCCGTGGTTTAACGCGCGCATGTCGTGTTCCAACGTTTCACTACTAGATCACGTTAAGTGTTTAGTTTTATCATTTTATTGTCCAGACGTATATTTGTCTTGGAGCTGTCTTGTTAATATTCAATATTTCGTTATATTCGTAATGCCATTTTCATTATGATGTTGTGGTTTCCTACCATTACAAGTCACGATGCTGATTTACTAGTAATTTGAGAGCAAGTTTGGAATACTCCTTTTTAAATTAAGAGATTATGTTTTATAGCTTTTAAATTTTGAATTAATTTGAAAGGCCAATTTCAGTTTAAAGATAAAAAGTTAATTAGAAAATTTAAAAAAAATTAAATAAAAATGTTAATACTTGAAACATTAAATATGTTTTTCTTAAATTTGTGGTTTTCAAGGCAGCTACTAGCGCCTTCAATTTACAACTGATCAACTCAAAATTTTACTGTAGCTTTATAATGCTATTTCCAAGTAAAATACGAAGAATATACCTAATTGATTAAAATTTAAAGAGTTTATTACTCGTACTACGTACTTCATGTATTTTTTCACTATCGCCCCTTGAAGTCATTAAAAAAAAAAGAAGTTTCCTTTCAACAGCCACTTTATCAAAAAAAGTCACATTTTATGAATTTTAAAAATTGTAAAAATAAATGATTGAACATTGATAAAATATATTACGTTAAAAATTGGTCTCTAATTCAGATTTACAAAATAATTTTTGAAATATTAAAAATTGTATACAATTTAAATCGTTTATTTTTATTAAAATTGAAAATTGAAAAATCTATTTAATTTATTAGATTTATCAAATCCTTATAGTGTTCTGTATCTATATAATAATCGTATTTATCGGTATATAATAAGAGTATGTCCATTGCTGATTTACATATTGGTAAAATGTTTATTTTTTCTTGTTTTTTACATATTGATTGTATATCCAAGAATTAGTAAATAACGAGCAGAGTTGTTTAAAAACTTGATATGAACGTTTATTATCAATAAAAAATAAGGTCACTTCTCCAATATCAAACATATTTTAAGCTCTTTGAAGATATTCATAATTTAAAAAGAACTAGGTTAATTAAAAATGAAATTAACTAGTATAATAATTTTATAATTATTGTATACTTTTATTTGTATATAAAGTTATATATATATATTTAATGACAATTACTTTTTTTAACATTTTTAATTTTTCTTTTATATTCTTCAGATTTCGTATCCAAATCTATTACAATTGTAAAAATTGCATGTACTAATTCCTGATCAATTTGATGATTTTTAACAATGTGCTACAAAATATGAAGTAATAACATTAATTTTAACATATGAATCAATAAAAATTTCTTAAAATTAAATTTGAAATCTGTATACTTTATTAAATCATCAATATCTAATAGAAACCATCTACTTATACAAAGAATCCCAATTTATACGTTTATTATAGATACCTACCTAATTATTAAATAAGTTTTCATAAATGTTCTCTATTGTCTTTACTTCATATCCTGATTCGTCTTCTCAAATTAATTCGATTTCCCATATATTCTTCAATTACACCATCTCCCTTCATATTACTCTCTATTATGTCCAGTCATCATTTTTTCATTTCAAATTTTCTCCACTTTTCTCCGACATACATTTTCTTTATTAACATTTCTACCTCTTCCTCTTACTTTCTTGAAAATTTCCCAAGCTATCTTAAACCTATACTTTTATTTTCTACCATAAATACCTAATTTTCTCTACCTTAAACATCTTTTCTCTGCTAAAGTTATCCTCTATTCTATTGTTCTTTTTATTGCCAAACATTTTGATTCTTTTATAGTTTCAGGTCTTTATATTGTCCACTGTTTTACAAAATGTTTATGAATAATAATTAATACGATTATATTATATTCAAGAACAGCATGTTCTATTTTAGATTCCTTATATTTTTGACGCATATTGGTTTGATAAAGATATTTAAATATTAGTATAACGTTTTCCATTATTATATATGTATGTATATATTTAATGACTGTATACTGTATAGGTTCACTTTTCAAGGGTGTAGAAAATTTTTCATAATTCGGTTGTCTAGTATTTTTCTTAAATGTAATGATGAACTGCTTTTTTAAATTTATAATTATAAATTTAGGGGAGTTTATCATTGTGTTTCTTAATCATTTATTTCATAATATTATATTGAATTTCACCCGGATTTCCTTTTAAATTTAATAAGTTGTCTTTGATTTTAAATTTAAAGTAATAATAAGATACAATATTGTCCGAAGCGGTGGCACCTCACCGGAAGAAGCAAGTGAGGATCAGCCTCACCTAGTAAATTTTTATAATATTGTACTAAATAGAACCCTGTAACATTAAAAACAATAGGGTACCTTTGTTTTCATTTGTAGTAGGTACCTATTCAAAAATTAACAATTGGTAAAGCATGCTCGGATAATCTCTCGCGGTTGAAATCGTATAGTAAATGCGCGTCTCCAAGAACGAAACCTACCATGAGCACTTAACTTGTGTAAATTGTCCCAAACGAAACCAGATAATAACCCCCGGAAAAAAACTCCCATCTACCGCTGGGTCTAAAGTTTGGTTCAACCCAGTGGCAATTTTAGCATTCATTTTTGACTGAGACCATAATTTTTTTAAGAGATGTCGAGGGAGTAATAGTAAATTTAAGGAAGAGTATTTAATATAGATTATATGTTCGATATCAATAAACTATTGACAGTGAAATAATTCCTTATAATTATTATTACAAATAAAAAGTTTGAGTAATATAATAATAAATTGAGTAATATATTCAGCGATCGAAAAGGGGAAGGTGCGAGAAGGGACAAAGCTCTTCTATTATTTTATAACATTTTTTGAGCACCCTTACTAATTATTTTTTACAATATAGAAGTTATATAGTTTGAGGGGATTATTACAAGCCTTTGTAATGCATATTTTATGTATCCTCCTAGAAAGAGAATAATAAACAACATATTTATAATACTTTTATTTATTAGAACTACAATTATTAGCTAAATAAATACATTATATTATATTCTGATTTATTTTAGTTTACAAATAAAAATTAGGTATATATATATAAGTATATAGCATATTATATAAGTAAAATATTTGTATTAAGTATAACTGATGATTTATTAATACTGAACTATTGAACAACTTAAACTGTTAATATAATTTTGTTTTTATTTATTTGATATAAGAATATTAATATTTTAAGTTTTATATAGCATATCAATATTTCTATTTTTTCTATTTGCAAAAATGTTAAGAATTTCATAAAAAAATGTACCAGTAGTTTTAATGTGTTTAATATTTCTATTGATATTAAAGCAAGAAAACTTAATCTTTCATGAGAAATTTTGTTATGCATGTAGGTTTTAATTTTGTGAAGCCAAGACAAAATGTTTTCCATTGAGACACTGGTTGCTGGTAGTGTTAGTATTGATGGAAATAATTTATAACCATCAGGTCAAACCATCAAACTCTAATATCTATATCGACCACGGGTAGATCTACAGCTACGTTCAATATCGATGCTGACGTTGCTCTCCGCCACACGTTATATTATAATTAATATTAAGTGTAGTAGGTACCTTTGTTTCGATAGGCCGATTCGATTAGATGATGGTGATGGTGGTGGCGTTGAATGAACGAATATATTGAAAATAACACGGAAGTTTTGGTTTGTATAAAAACGTTTGTATAAAAACGTTGATTTTATTAGATTTCACATAGATCGTTCGCTTTAATAGCGGAACAGGACAAAATTACACAACGATTAAATTGCCGACGTAAAATAGTGGCGAGCTCGTGTATCTCGGGTGAACCGACTAATAACAAAAAGAAAAAGAAATACGTTGCCTCAATGACGAATACGATACAAAATAAAAAACAACAAAAAATAGGTAGGTACACGGTTGATGTGTTGCGTCGACGGGTCGAGCGAACGAACTAAAAACTAATGACAAAGGTAACAGGATTATTAAAAATAAATAATAATAACGGTAGATATACAATAAGAATTATGAAACGAAAACAACACATAATATTATAACAACAGTAACAATAATAATTGGAATAATAATATTCATAATTCACTTACGATTAATCAAGAGGAAAAAGGGAAGACCTATAAGGACGGGAGATAGCGGGTCGTCGCCGTCGCGAGTTGATTATCGCAATCAAATAGGTACGGCGCAAACAATGGTCATAATAATATTTAAATTTAGTGACATCTGCTAATTTTAAAAATAATAATTTATCAGTATTTTGAAATCTAATACTTATTTGCATTAGAACACTGTCAATTATTTCAAAGAATAATATTCTTTAATTAAACTCTAAATTTTTATAATTCCTAGTTGTTTTTGGTGCATTTGTTAAAGAAATTGCTTTGTTATATGAAATTAAGAATTCAGTATTATTTATTTTTTTATTAATTAAATCGTGTACATTATAGATTTTTAAAAACAATATTCTATATCAAATGATTTATTTTGTAAATTATTAAATAAATTGTTAGGTAATAAAAATATGCTGTTGATTTCTTATGACAAAAAAGCATTTTTTCAAATATTTTGTCTTGTTGCACCACATATTAATTCTGAAGTTGATTTTGGATCTTTAATAATTATATTAAAAATTATTCGAAATTCTTTCCAATTATTGACTACCAAATTTAATATTTTTGAACGTGAAGCTAATCTAGTTTGTACAATTGTGGTAGTCAGGGCCTGAAACCGAACCGAAATTAACCAGTTCCAGACCGGAACCATAAAACATAAACAGAACCATAATCGGTACCAGAACACTTTTACCTGAAACCGAAATTGAACAGGAACCTAAATTATAAAACTGGTTAATATGGGTTCCACAAACTTATTTTGTTGAAATTTTTAAATATAAATTTTTTGGATGAAACATTAAAGCATAACAATTATTAAGTATTATAGAATGTGTGATAATATACACGGGAAGAGAGAAAATATAATAATAATAATAATAATAATAATAATAATAGTTGAGCAAGTAATTAAAACATAACATTAAAATATATAGATTTAAACAAAAAAAAAAATAATAATAAATAAATAACTATATGCCTGTATAATATAGTGGTAGAACAGTTTTTCTGGAGTGAGTTTTGAACATAACCTAACATTCTGAAAATTAGATAGTGACTAAAATTCACATATCTTAACTTCAAAATATAAAAATCTGATCTATAAAATGTATTTTAATATTTTTATTTATTCTCATACAAAATGTGGTAATTAAAGACTTAACTACCGCTTATCAATAATCTAATAACTCGTATCAAATATGTAATACTACGAGTAAAATTCGTGTATTTTGCCTTATTTAATATATTTTAAAGCAAATTAAATGTTAATTCAACTAAATAGATTGATTGAAATGTCATTTAACAATCTAAATAGGGTCCTTACGTATTACAATCAAATATGTTATTATATAAGTTAATTCCATTTATATTATCTAATTTAATTAATATATTAAATGAAAATAAAATTTTACTATTTCTTTTCAATCTATTCATTTCAATAAATTTATAATCCAAGTGATAATAAAAACGTTGTTGATCATCGACAATATCATATTGTTGATATTATCAATAGTATTTTTTTCAGTATAACCTAAAACAAAGGTACCCACGATCTAATTTCTAAAATAATTATAAAAGTATTCTAAAAAAATATAATGTAGGTAAATATATATGTATACATGGTGAAACTGGACTATTTAACAGATGCAATAACTTTTTTTCTATTGAATATTTTTAATTTTTTTTTTTTAATTATTATTGCAGCCTGGCGCTATGACTTAAATATTTTTTAATTAAATTTTAATGTATAGGAATTCGAAATAAAAAATGTAAAATTTTATTTAAAAAAAAAATAAAAAATCAAGATAGCCATTTTGTAGATCTAATTTTTAAAAAATTTTGATGTCAAAAGTTTTTACTAACGTTGAGTCAATTATTTTTAAACAATTTTTAAAATTCGTGAAAATGTGAATATTTTCGCTACACTTTATGTCAATACATTTTACTCCATTTTGTTAGGTTGATCTTGAACCAATAGTTTGTTATATACGTTACAAATCGTATACTTAGATATTACTTCCCGTGTCTATGAGCAATTGTAATTCATTAGTATTTATGTAGGTTGATTGGCAGCTTATATGGTTATTTTTTAATTCTGATATGACGTGGTAGCAATCTCGTTTGGGGTTCACGGAAGTTATCTGCCGGGTTCCCATCACGCCGTGAGTCATGTTGGGACCTTGTAAGTTTCCCGATTTATTATCTCCCATATTATTTGCATAACGTTCTGCGTTTTGCTTTGCGTAACATGCTGTAATTTCATGTCCATTCCTGCCACAGTATGTGCATGTTTTTATTTCCCTATTATGATAGTTGGTCGCTGGTTACGTAAAATTATTTGGTGCCCGGTAATTATTATTATTACTACGATTATTAGTATTTTGTTGCATTTGGTTAGACCGGCACTGTGATGCGTAGTGTCCAATACGTGAACATATACCGCATTTAATATTGTTAGTGTTAGAATAATAATTATTGTTGGTTCGCGTAAAATTGTTTCTCCTATTATAATTATTATTGGATTGAAAATTATTCCCATTATTATTATTATTATTATTGCGTGGGAAATTATTCCAATTATTATCATTGGGTTGGAAATTTTGTGCTTGATTGAAATTGTTGCCATTATTGTTACGCGGGAATTTACCATTACTATTTCTTGTATTGCGATTATTATTATCAATTTGGGTTTTATTATAGAAT
The DNA here is from genome assembly GCA_025469235.1 of Pemphigus obesinymphae. Lineage (NCBI taxonomy): Eukaryota > Metazoa > Arthropoda > Insecta > Hemiptera > Aphididae > Pemphigus > Pemphigus obesinymphae. Next base: position 15,731 of record JAIPRL010006654.1, read on the forward strand.
TCTTGCGCTTCATTAAAAGTTCGGATATCCTTATCGGCACTAATAGCGATCTGCATTGCCACTTCCAAAAAAGTCGGATTTTTTGTTTTTACTTCGTATTTTAATTGATCAGTTAACCCATTTATGAAGCTTATTAATGCCTGTTGTTTCGTATTATTTCTAATGGCGAGTGCATCACTCTCAGTTTTATTTAGTGCGTTTGCATTACATAATTTCTGAAAAATATCTTCCATTTGATTTATATACTCTCCTACAGTTTCATTACTTTGCATTCTGATTAAATTTAGCTCTATTTGTAAGGTCGCCGCCGCATATGGCGTTTCAAAAGTGTCTAATAACGACTGTTTTATTTTCTTCCAACTCTCCGTCTCTCTATAACGGGTTGCATTAAATGCCCTTCCGACTAATTTGGTGGCTACTATCATTTTTACAAGCAATGGTACCTGGGCTTCCGTTGTCATACTGACCACAGACTCACATGTTAAAATAAACGGATATATATCCGTATCCCCCGAATATTTGGGTATTAAGTGTAAGGCCTCGGTAAAATTTAATGTCATTTTTATTTCTGTATTTATCGGAGTTTCAGATTTTGTTTTTCTATGTTTCTTTTCTACGATCAATTCCGTATGTTTTGTTCTCGGTTGACTTCGCGTTCTTATTATATCACTAGTAGAACTCGAACTAACCCTCTATCTCTATCGGTTCAATAATTTCGTACGAATTATTACCACTTTTAACCCACTCACTCGTAAATTTTCTTTTGACTTTTTTAGATACCTTTTCTCTATTTTCCCGACTCTTTTTTTAATTTTTTTAATTTTCTCAGTAGAGGTATCTGGTTCGACTACCTTATTATCTAGATCTCCACTCTCTTTACTACTCATATATATTCAAATCAAAAATCATACCGCACCTACGAGGATATACTCAAAAAAAAAAATTAACTTAAAAATTCATACATAGGTCAGAGGATCGCTTAATTACGTCGTGCCTTGTATAATAAAAATATTATCAAATTTATCTCATTCATAAAAACCAAATCTTTTCACACTTGCGAGGATATAATCAAAAAATTCACTTAAATTCTATACATAGGTCAGAGTTTCTTAGGACATGCCTTGTATAATAAAAATTATATTTATCAAAATTATCAAAAAATCAAAACTTCCTGCACCTGCGAGGATATACTCAAAAATTCACTTTAAAATATCTCTTGCTATAAAAATCCTCAATTCTCTTTATTCAAATATATTTTTATTCTCAATTATCAACTCAAGTTATTTTACCTAATAAATTTTATTTATTTTGATAAGCATTTTTTAATATAATTTTTTATAATTCATTTATATTTTTTCATATAATTATTTTATTTTGATTGTCTATAATATTATTTCATCACAAAAATTATTAATTATCTATTTATTTTTGTTATTATTCAAAATTTTATTTTATTTATTTAATTTGTTTTTCTCCATTATATTCTTTTCACGGCTCGTACTTCGTGTTTATTTATTAACTTATTAATTTATCAATGTATTAATTAATTTATTTATTAACCAAAACTATACGATGGGCAAAAACAAATGTTATTTTAACCCAAAGGAGACGACCCCTATTAAAATGTATTTAAACGTAAAGAGAAAAATATCTTCAACTATGCATGCTCAACAAAAAAAATATATATTTTTGTTTACAAAGCCATTGTTGGTGATAGTGTTGATGGTGATCGTGATGATGGTATTGATCTGGATACGCCGTTGTTCCCTCACGTCGCTCTGCTCGATTTCCTAGGTTCCTCGGCGTGAACGATGTCCTGCTTGTGGTAAGATTTTCCCTCGAAGTTGCTACAGATTTCTCTGCACGGTGACTCCAACTCGGAGTTGCCTTCAATTGATCAACCCACTTGTCTCTCTTGTTGACTGGAAATCCTATCGACTGCGCCAATTTCAATGTTGCAGTTCGTTCGAGGTCGATGTTTAGGAAAACTCGTAAATATTTAATAAATATTAGTAAAATAAATAAATTTCCAACACTTGATTGTTAGTAATTAATATTAATATACTAGCACATTAAACAGATATTAAACACACTTAATTTGAAAATATTACAAGTCCAAAAATCTTAAGTACAAAGAATACACCACATTCGCTCGGGAGGTCACGGATATAGTATGTACGTAAAATTCGAAAATGCGACTCGCGGGGTGATGCTCGATCGGGTAGTCTGTGTCTGGGCCATCTGAAATTAATCCGTGTTGGACTTACTTATATAACCTTCCTCAATGAGAACCGGCGTAGACCCCCAAAGTCCATTAAATTAATAGATTGCGGCGAAATCTCGAAAACGCACGTACTCACGTTTTCGAATAATCGTTGTTTTGGATACTGTCGACCCCCTTTTATGGTCATCTACACCCTTCAAGGGCTGGGCCCATATGCTAGTTTATGGTCATATGAGACTTTGCTCGCTCGGAAATTCTAAGTATTTGTTTAACGGTGGTTTGACTTATTATTTAAAAAACATATTTTTCGTACATTTTACTTCTCCGTAACATATGATACTGAAATTTATTTTTAAACAATTCCTTTAATAAAACATTTGTCAAAGGAACTTTTAAATTTGAAAATATAATAAAAAAAATTTTTGTGGATAATAAAGAATCAAATCCTTATTAACACGTGCACCCGTGATATAATTTTATACAAAAGAATATAAATAGTAAAGCTTCATTTTTACCTATAGCTATGGGATGAGCATTTTGAACCATTTTTCAAAATTACACACCATTCTTGTGTCAATTTTGGTCAATTTTAATAGTTTTATTCCATAAAATAATTTAAACGTTTTATTATTTTATAGTATAAAATTTTTCTTCACAAAATTCATTCTGCTAATGGTATTTACCGGACATCGGCTATCAAAAATAACAAAAAAAAAAAGCCGATCATATTTTTTTTTTAGTGATAAATACAAAAAAGCTGATTTATCAACTTAATATTTCTATTTAAAATGAAAAATAAATATTTTTCTTCATAATTTTACTTTTCTACATAAATACCATAATTTTGGTACTCTATCACCAATTTCATCAACATTATCTCTGATTCATTATCTTCCATAAACTTTTCTTACACAGCCATATCGTCGTTAATTTGATTAGACATTCTCGAAAAATAATAATAAAATAGGTAAGTACTCCTACATATTAATTTACTAAGTACACATTTTATGCTACGTAAACAACAATGTATATATACGATAATAATAATAACACCGAGGTTATACCTTCTGGAAACCCATATAATATTATATACTTTTTATAATAGCTATATTACATAATATTATAACGATTTATATAGAAAAAAGTAAAAATACTATCATCCGAAAATAAAATACCTACAGTATGTTGATATAAAACAGTTCAATGAAATGACAAACAATTAATAATAAGATTATTATTTCTTTGAAAAATATTCGGGTTTTTGACCGGACCAGACCTGAAAATATTTATCGTACTTCGGGCCGGACCGGGCTTTTTTTACAATACAATGTTCGGGCCGGACCGGGCTTTTTTTACAATACAATGTTCGGGCCGGGCCGGGCTTATCCGGGCTTTATTTTAAACGAAAAATATCTATAAAATATAAATATGTTTCATAGAAATGTCAAGCATAATATAATATAATAGGTAATAATTGTACTCGTACTTAATATTGTTATTACAAAACAAAATATATTTAACATAATACAGCCATGCAGGTGCCTGTAGTATGTAGTATATAATAATAGATATTTATTTAGAAAATTATTTATGTGCATATGATAATTGATAAGACATTTTCTTGTGTGCTGACTCTAGACGTTTGTGTTATTTCGCGAGCGTCACAGCTGAATATTTTTTATCCGTTGGGCGCCTTCCTCGATTTCCGGTGGACAGCGCAACTTGGTGCTGCCATGCTCTTATCAGGTGCACGAGACGGTTATCATTAATTTTTATTATGAATAAAAAATAATCTTGGCAATATTATTAGTACCACTGGTAGTAGCACGGTTAAAATTTGAATCGCACAGCGATCAACAGACGCGTGCATGGAATCCGACATTCAAACTGACAATAATATAAGTATATTTTGGAATTTAACACAAAATTGAGCATAGCTGGTTCAATCTTTAACACTAAATACCCGACCTAAGTCGGGGTTTTTCTAATGAAACTTTTTTGAATCAAGATGGAAAATTTTTGAGATTTTTTGTTCGGTCCGGGCAGGCTTAATGATAAATACTCGGGCCGGGCTTTTATTATGAAAACTCAGGCCGGACCGGGCCAGGCTTTCTTAAAACAAAAATTGTTCGTTTAAGTCGGATAAATTTTGAAATGTTATTTTCGGACCGGGCCGGGCTTTATGAAAAAATTTTGGGGCGGGCAGGACCGCGTCTCGAATTTATAAGAAGTGGTCGGGCCCGGGCCAGGCCGAAAAAATTCGGACTGTGCAAGTCTCCAGTATTATTAGCCTATGGTAACTATGAATTAAATAGCCCATGTCACTACACGTGGAGCAAATTTTATTATATTTTTACCTAAAAAATCAATACAATATTTCCAACAATTGTTATTTATATGAAAACATTTTATGAATATATGATCTTATATCGATATTTGAATAATGACTTGTCTTCAAAATAATTTTTAGATTGGGACGGTTCGTCTCGAACGTGTTAAAGGAAATTTACCATCTTTTGTTAACAGTAATTAAACAAAAATTATCTATGGATTCATTCACTGATATTTAAATACTGAAATTAAATAACACAATCAATATAGAAGTATTTAGTACCAATATATTATGTAGGTATAATAAGCTATAATAAATAGGTATAATCTTTGAAATAAGTAGGTACGTATTGTGTGGTAATTAGTAATTTTGACTTTTGGGTAATTTTATTCAAATTATTATAAACACACGCATAAAAAAATTCAATTTAAAATTTAAAATATACAAACGACTATGCAACTAATATTTTACATATTTATATACAAATAATTAAAGATTACTCTTTTGGGCTACTCTTTATTCTCGCGGAAATTTTTAAAATAACTTAAAAATTTTTGAAATTGTGTCGTATATTTTCTCATTTTACTTGAATTTTGGAAGGTGGTTTAAAATCTAACACCCCTCCATACGTTCGCACCTGTCATAAACAAAACTCAAATATATATATATATATATATGTATACATATATATTTTAAGAACCGTTAAATATCGGTATTAACCGTTATACCGGTTCTGGAACTCAATTAAAAAAATTAAAAACCATAACCGGAAATGAAACCGACATTTTTATTTTTCAAGAACTTGAACCGAAACCAGAACCACTAGTTCGATTAGGTTCCAGTCCCTGTGTGGTAAGCGCTTACCTACAGTTGTATCAATAAAATTTGTTCGTGATGTTGAATTACGAAAAATAATACTAAATCAAAAAGACCTTCAGTCAGCACTAACATTATAATATCCTAAAATACGTTCTACCAACTCTATATTATAACTATATTTTAAATATAAGCGCTATACGTATTTTCCCTACGCCAAAAAATTCCGAACAACCCTCTCGGATCGGAAAGTCATAGCATCCGTTTTCTGGGAAAGGAAGGGGGTTATCCTAGTCAATTTCATGATCCGTGACACTACCATTAATGCACAATCATATTGTATAACCCTTAAAAAATTAAAGTATGTCATAGAAAACCAAAGACAGGAAATGCTGACAAAAGGAGTGTGTCTTTTCCTCGAAAACGCTTGCCCCCCATTCTGTAGGATCCTGCAACGCATTAGTTACTGCAGAAATTTGGTTGGGACATTTTGTCTCACCCACCCCATACAAATTATAGTTTCTCGATTTATCTGCTCGATAATATCCATGGAAATCTGATAATATAGTACGATATAGTTATTTTATGATATTCTGTGATATTGATGCAATTTTCTTTTGGTGACTTTCAAGTATTACGTAAGCGCCTAAGAAGAGGTGGGTTTGTCATGCAATTAAATTTGATAACAAGATGGATATGCGGGTTACAACCATGATGATATTAGCAGTAATAAAAAAAAAATAAAAATATATACAAAAATATGTAGTTATTTTTATCAAAATATGTAACAAAGTTTTTCATTTATTTTTAATTAATTCATATAAAATTCGGAAATTTTTATTTTATTTTTAATAGGGGGGTCGGGGAACATTTTCTGACAAGGGGAAAAGGGGTCTAAAAAGACCAAAAATGTGTTGACATAATACTAGACTGCCCCCTTAGTAATACACTGATAAGGTGTAATCCTGGATAAAATCTGTGATTGTATACCAATTTTGAGGGTTTTACATTTTTATTTGTTTGGTTGGTATTTCTTTAAATTTTTATGAATAATTTTGTCTTCATCAAATATTAAAAACTAGTTTTTGGCGATTCCCTGTGGTGATTCTAAAAGAAAAAAAGTAAAAATAATAAACAAAAATTAATTAACCTTATTCAAATAAACATATATGAATAGCCAATTCATCTGTTTTAATTGCGTGACTAATTTCACTGAAACAGCTTAATTCTTATATATAAATATTTAATTTTATTATTATAAAATAACAGTTTACATATAGCTATGTAAGCGAACCTGTAGTATCCTGTAGATCGGCATATAAATCATAAATCAGTATTTAAATATGTCATATCTACAAATTATTTTTTACATAACCTTTAAATATTACTTATATTAAATATAGGTATTTCGTAAACTATTTTTACCATGATTTTATAAATTTAATAGATAATTTAAATTTTCTTAGGATTTGAATGCCACTATAATAATTCAAAAACGTAAAAACTAATTCCCGATGAAACTGATGAATTTAATAAACTTGTTGAACATTACAAACCAGAAATCGACAAGCATGTGACATTAAAAGAAATTTCAAATGAAGGGAAAAAACGTCGACTGATAATTTAAATATAAAAGCTGCACTACAGTTTAGACAACCGGAATTATTATTATAATTTATGAGATACTTACCAATAAAAATGTTTATTTTTGTGCTTTGTGACAAATATTCATATCACCCCCCATAAAATTATCCCAGTTAAGCTATTGATACTTACTTAGTACCTATTCTATAATAATATTAGTCATTTTATATTCATATTAAATAAATTAATTTCGAACGTATTTATAGTTTACTGATAATTTAATTAACTGACTACTACATTATCGACTTAAATAATTTGTAACTTTATGGCATTCAAATCAATGTTTCCAGTAGTCTATGGAGTAACGCGACATTTATTATGTGCGATGTTCCAGGTTCGAATCCTAGTGTATTTTATTATTATTATTATCATTTTTATTTAATAGGTACATTACCTAATATGTATATTATTTTTTAATACCGAATATATAATTAAAAAGAACACTCTTGTTTCATTTCAATGTTATTATATATTGCATTTATTGTATAAGTGCCTCTTAAGAATATTTCATTATCTAATAGAATATTATATCTATATTTACTTAACATTCACAAAATGTTTGCATTACTAATAACAACACCCACCAGCTACTACTGGTCCGAGGACTGATGTGACAATGGATCAGCTTTTAGCGTTGTTGTTTAAACGACTTTTAATTATTTAAATTCTTATTTACCTATTTGAAATATTGTGATAAAGTATTAGTACAAAATACACTTTAGAACTTACTGATTTAATATCTTCTTTTTTTTTATCATACATTATCAAATAAGATAATTTGGTTAGTATATCATTAATCATACCTATACATAAACATAATTATAAATCATTAATTGAATACTATAGAAGACGTTATATTTTAGTTCATGAAAAAGATTTTCAAATATAAAATATATGATTTTATTATTTGAATACATTTAAGTGGCTACGACAGGACATTTCATTAGGTAGGTAGAATTGAAAGACAACAAAAATCATGATGATGATCATACAAAATTACATATAAACTCCTTTCCACCACTACGGAATAGTCAAATTGTATATTAGTATAATGTAAATTATATAAGCTTTATTTTGAATAGATATGATGTAAATTCGTATTAAAATTTAAAATGTATTTTGCATTAAAAAAAATACCTGAATATAATGAATAAACAAGTTAAATAATATTACATTTTTGTAATTATTTGCAAATTTGTTTATTCGTCATATCTAGAACGTTTGGTATAAAATATAATAAAATTAAATATTACCTATACTCAAATGTATTAAATGAGTGTCAAATAAATTATTTATTATCATACGGAATAACCGTTAGATGTAGGTACAAATTAACTTCTAAATTGACTGATTTGTTTTAAATTCGAATTTATGTTTATACCTACTTTTCTTCCGTATACGCATATAACCGAATGGGCGGGGGATCGTGTCAACATTACTACTCCAACATATATTTATACTCAGTACTGTTTAGCATGCTTATATGCTTAAACTTAATACTATTTAGCATGCTAAATATATATTTAACATGCTTATCCGTTAATACTTAGTACTATTTAACTGTTATTTATATATATATATATATATATATATTATTTTTTTCCCATAAATGTTTTAAAAGAATGGTTCTTTAAATTAGTATGCAAGGTATAAACAGGAACACAATTAAAATGATTAAGTTTTCGCAAATTATTGATATTCTCTCAAATGTTAAATATAATCATTTTATCAAAAATATTTTAGTATCAGAGCAACTATTAAAAAGCATAGTCGAGTGCTTATGAGTTTAGATTATCATTCTAATCATAATTAAACTTTCAAATCGAGTTTATGTTTTTATAATTATATTTATATGTAATACCTGTTCAAACGTATATACCAGACGACATAATCTTAATAATCATATTAAAATAACACATACTTAAATTGTAAAAGTTGATACAACAAATTTTAGTATTAAAAGTACAAAGAAGAATTTTGCAGGAAAATACAAAATTATTTTAAAAGCATGCCTATTATAAACCATGCATTTAATAGTACAAACGAGTGAAGTAGTTCAGTAATAAACTAGATAAATAAAGCTGGCAAAAATATTAAGTGTAAATTAAATTTATTAAAAAACAAAGAAATTCGTCTTTAGTTGAACATACATTCAAAACTTTTGTTGAGCCGTTAACTGAAATATCAAATAAATACTTTATTATATAATAAAAACTGTTTTCATCAGTGAAGGTGTGAAATATTGTATTCCTAAATTATAAATACGTGATTTAATCGATCCGAACGAACTTATTAATAATTCACTTATACTAATAAAGTATCGAAATTAAAATGATATATTTGTTTCTAGCGATATGTTGTCAATTTTTAAAGAGTTATAAGAAGTTGGAATATTAATGAGATTTCTCAAGGTCTAAACGAAAAATTGTTACAAATACAAATTGTAGAAATTATACAAATGGAAATATATTATATTATTATAAATCACGCAATATTTTTGCAGATGAATTGATATTCCTGAGGTCACATTAAACAAATTTTATACAAGATAAACCAAAAATGTAAATTAAAATAATAAACTATAATTTAGTACCAAACAATATTTTATATTAATTTTTGATGTGTAAACATCTTCATGGACGCTATCTAGTATACGGAGGAATATGGTATAATTCCGTGCAACTAATGAAAAACCATTAGACTACATTACGATATGTGTGTGTATGTATGTATGTATGTATGTATGTATATATGTAAAATGAAATTTTTAAAAAATTCGATACTTAAGTTTTTTATATAATATAAAACAATAATTCATTCAAATATCATATAGATGATTACACATAATATTAATTGACTGGGAGTACTGGCTCAAAATATATTAAATTTCAAAAAAATATACTTATTTATTACGTAATATATTACCTATTTTAATGTTAGTTTGAACATATTACATTGTTTTTTTTTTTTAATTTAATGAATGTTTTTCAATATTTTTCAAAAAATAATACACGCAATATAAGAAATTGTGGGATTTAAAAATATACTTACCAATTATATATTATATTTTTTGTATATTTAATACTATGTACAACATCATTATTTTGATTTTTATTAACGTGAAAATTGGTTTTAAAAAAGTAATTCGTTATATTTTTTTTTGGTGGGGGGGTAACATACATCATAACGATCAATTAATATTTTAATGTATTAAAATATAGATTATTTATTTGTTTTAGAAGATTATTATTAAAAAGTATTACTTTATATGATGTATAATTTATAAAAACAAATCAAAGTAATTTGTATTTCCTTTATCTTAATTGTGTATATTTAAATAATACGTTGATATTAATCCATACATATCAACTTAACCTATCAAAAATATAACTTTCCTCGATTCGTGAGTAACATGACATTTTATTTTTATTTACTATTTATTAAATCCTTAATTTGAAAAAATTATAATAAATAATATTCCATATTATATTTACACTACCTTAAGTGCAACACCTGTCGGGTGCAACTCCTTGTAAATGCAACTTCTTTTATATGAGATTATTTGTAAGTTCAACACCTTTTGAGTGAGGAATCTTAAGTTTAAAACTCCGATTGAGGGTGACACCTTGTAAGTTTAACTTTTATTGAGTACAACACCTCATTAAAATAATT
>JAIPRL010006655.1:0-26417 GCA_025469235.1 Pemphigus obesinymphae
GTACGACAACTACTGCGATGGCAATTAAAACGGGCGTAGCGGTTTGTTTGTTTTTCGCGAGCGATTATTTTCGCATGTGTGTGCGTATGCCATTACTAAAAATAAAACCGCGATATGGTGGACACGACGCGGCAGTATAATTAATTATGATTGTTGATTAGCGCAAACAGTTGCCGTCTATAGTAATTTATTTACATGTAAATCAATAATTTTTTTCTCCTTTATCTCTCTCTCTCAAAATTATATAATATGATCGCGTTTCTTAATATATAATGTACAATTCCAAGACATCAGTTTTTTTTTTGAATATATTAAACATAACAAGTAATAATTAGTGGGTACCACTTAACATGAAATAATACACCGGAATTAATAATCAATGAGGTAGTAGAAATAAAATTAACAAAATTATATTAATATAATAATGTAAGTAAATAAATGAATAGAAGTCAAGTAAATATGACACGAATAGGAGCACATCAAAAAATCAAAAACCAATAGCAAAATAAACTGTAAGTCAACACTCAATTAATCACTCTTCATAGACCAACGTTCTTATTTCATTATTTAATTTTTTTAATTCATTTTATTTCTTACTCAACTTAATCTCCTAGTTCGGGCAAATTTTCATTTTAAGTTCAAGCAATTTTAACAATTTTAGAAGTTTTGATTGTTTGGGTTTTGACTTATTACTTAAATATAAAGTTAGTAATTATAATTCTGTTGAAAATTACTCTAATAAAGGCATACTTATTCGTATAAAACCATTCAACATCAATCCAGGCATATATTTTGAAAATATATCCCCATTAAAAATTGCTATTTCGCAATGGAACCTAGTAAACTTTTCAATATATCATGCTATAAACAAAATAATGCATAAGACACTTATTTCAATAGATGTAAACAAATCTGTGATAGATGTAAAAACAAATCTAGTGAGGTGAACGACCTATGCCTGAACTTTGAAAATATAAACTCACAACTGTTAAATAAATTAAATGAGGAAAGTGATATATTACAACAATATTTAAGTATTGATAAAAAGAAAATAGGTACACTTTATATACAGAAAAACGTAGCCCATTTTTTAGGAGAATTGAAAAACTCCAAAGAGCTCAATTCGAGGTTTTAGCTGAAGAGGAAGGGGAAGAATACCAAAATAAAATTAGGATTATAGTAGAATTTAGTTTTTATGCGATTTTACTATCCACCTAGACATTTAGTAAAATGCCTATTGCAAGTCTGGCAAATAATAAAAATGATACGTTTTTAAATTGTTTTAAAAATCAAACTACATTTTTTTATTAATTATTTATTGCTATTCTATATAAAAATTGTGTATAATTTATTAATATGTAAAATACTTTAAATACATGAAATATTTTTAATTTCGTGCCCTATTGTTTTTAAACTTAAAGTATTAATAAATATAGGTAGTTACTAATAAGGTATGGTAGTACGAGTATAAAAATGAATAAAAGTTATATTATTTAATTACAAATTTTTGTTAGTTCTTAGTTACTATTTATTGTTACATGATATTATGTGATGGAATTTGCTGGAACATTTAACATTTTTTTTAAAACACAAACATCGTTCGGTTTTACATTGCTTGGCAGTGACATTTAACAAAACCTTGACTGTTGAAATTTGATAACGTTGCTACAGCTTCACGTAGTGATATAAATTTGTCTTTGGGTACTATCTTCTAAACCATTATTTGAAACTAATTGAAGTCCTTCTCTGGAACACCAATTTTTTATTATACTAACTGCTGTGCCAACTTGGTAAACGCCGTTTCTAATGTCTATCACCAACCCATTTATATTTTGATTATCAAGAGGTCCCCGGTCTATTTTTGGAACACTTAATACTATATGATCACCAATCTTTAGTTTTTTAAATAGTTTTTCACTATTTTCTGCCATTTTTCCCGCTGCGATTTTTTGTCGTTCATGAGATTCAACGCGATTTACTTTTATTTGTTTTTCATTATTACATAGTAGACAAATATTTTCAATATCGTCACCATTATGTATAGTGTAACTGCAATGATTAGAGTGAATGTTTCTTTTACACATGGAACATTGGAATTCACTACAATATTTTTCACAAACATAGCAGATATTAATCATGTTCAAATATTTTTTTTCTTCTTCGGAGGCATAGCGTTAACATTATTTTCAGTATTTTTTAGTAAAACATTTTCAAGGTCTTCTTCATTTGATAATTTTTGAATAAATTCGGCATGAATATTTATAGAACTAAAACCTACTTTTGATTGAGTCCCAAATAAGGCTCGATATGGCGAACGACCTAAAATTCGATGATGTGAAATGTTTTTTTGCCATTGTGCAAAATAAAGTCCGATTGACCACTTGGTTCTTTTATTATCTACGACTCAAGCTATTAACATGTTTTCAACATCTTGATTTGATTTTTCCACAGATCCCTGACTCTGAAAGTGTTGTGGCCGCCCATGTACTATTTTACAATAAAGCCACAATTCTGCTAATTCTTCAATTATTTTTGCTATAAATTCTCTTCCATTATCGGATTGAAGTATTTGAGGGGCTTCTTATTCCAAAACAAATTTTAATAGTTCATGTGCAACTTCGGTGGCTCGTTTTGAAATAAGTGGACGAAGATATAAATATTTGGTTGCGTGATCCTGATAATTCATGACCCATTTAAAATTTCCATCAGGTGTTGTTTGAAAATTAATAAGGTAAATTCGCCCCTCGAATAAAATCTTCTGATATTATTGGTTTTACAACAACGCCTTTGTGGTGTATTGATTCTTAAAGTTACAAGTTGTACAAAAATTAATAAATATTTGGATTGCTCTTCGAGGAATATTGTATTTATTTTTTATATACTGCTAACTTTATCCCTTCCACAATGACCAGTTGCTTTATGACTTTCTTCGATTTTTTCAAAATAATTTTCATTGATTTTCGTTGATTTCATTTTCGTAGTCTTTTTGAGTCCACAGTTTATTTTTATCTTGGTTTTCATAAATTGATTTCAATTTTTCATAAAATAATTATTCGTGGGACATTGTATTATATTTTAAAATTTAAATAAAAACAATTCAAATTAAAAATATATTCAACAAATATTGAAAAGGCCGGCCACGATATTACAATTACGTACACAATACACACGTATACACGCACTAAACTAAATTATTGTGCAATATAATTATGTTCTGTATTTTTTTCCTTAACGTCATATTGTCATTGTTATGGATAAGATTGTAATTTGTCCGATTTTTAATATAGATAAAGTAGGTACTCAACAATCTACTTTTCAAAGGTAAAAACCTATGGAAGTTATATTTTTATACACTTTATAAAATAAAATAAGATGTATACTATAAGATTAACAAGAAAATGTAGTTTGACATACAGTATAGTTATATAGCGTATCAAACCATAACATGTAACAATAAATAGTAACTAAAAACTAACAACAATTCGTAATTAAATAATATAACTTTTATTCATTTTTATACTCGTACTACCATACATTATTAATTACTTCCCATATTCATTAATAATTTAGGTTTAAAAACAATAGGACGCGAAATTAAAAAAATTTCATGTATTTAAAGTATTTTACATATTAATAAATTATACACAATTTTTATATAGAATAGCAATAAATAATTAATAAAAAATGTAGTTTGGTTTTTAAAACAATTTAAAAACGTATCATTTTTATTATTTGCCTGACTTGCAATAGGCATTTAGTTAAACGTCTAGGCATTTAAATAAATGTCTAGGCGGATAGTAAAATCGCATAAAAACTAAATTCTTTGACTATTTGCCTAGGCATTTGGTCAAATGCCTGATTTGACTATATGCCTACGACATATATATTATACACCATATTATAATGTAGACCGTATACCACAGTATAAAAGTTAATTATATGTGGTACTAAGCAATATTATGAATCGCTTCAATTTCATTAAATTTGGTTAGTTCCAATCCGACGGTGTAACATACAATATGGTTTGCGCGTACGTAAAATATACATTTTAATTTATGTAATAAAAACATACAGTTTACTGAAAAAAGGCTTTTAACAATTTTAATGAGAGATTGTATCCCTCCTTCCTTGCCCTAACGTATGGCAAATATTGGTCTATTCAAATGTTTACTCGACACAGCTATATAACTTTCAGTTTTTTTAAAAAACCGACATAAGATTCGTATTACAGTAGCAGTTCTTACTACAGTACAACAAAATACAGTAATGGATTCAATTAAAAAGAACGAATTAGTAATTATTGCCCTAGTGATTGTGTCCAGTATACAATATGTTTCAAGTAAATATATACCTATTTTATATTATATCCTTTGGGAATAATTATTAATACAATTATATTATCTTTAATTGAAAATTTGTTTGAAATGTGTAACATGTTGTAATATTATAATATCGGTTACAAATTATTAACAACGCTTTATACAATTCCGTGATAATCATATACATAATTTAACATGCCATAGGTCTTCGTTGTCCAGTTTTTCCATTGTTAAAGCATCTTGTATAATTCGGAAATTTCAAATAAATGATTTTTACCAAAATCTCGTCATCTTAATTTTTTTTAGAAAAATCTTTATACATACCAGTGGCGTTTTCTCTGGGTATGCAAGTTGTGTGTTAAACTCCATACAAAATCTACGTCTATAATGATTATTTTGATTATAATAAATATGCATTTAAAAAATAGAAATATAACAATGTACGATTTTTTATAGAATACACAAATGATATTAAGTATATATCAGTTATCATAGATCAATTTATTATTAGTATATTATGGCACAAGGATAAATGTATTGAACCAACAAAAAATAAATACGACCGGATTTTCTTCGAAATTCGATACTGCGATGTGTATACGTGTTGTAGGACGTTAAAAATATCGTCAACGGCCTCATGACACCCATATACCTATAATCGTATATCATCATATTTCTATCAGTTAACATCGATACAGTACCAATAACTCACCATGGTGTTAACTTTTGAATCAATGACTTGCGTGATACTACCATGCCGAGCGACGATATATTGTTTTCAATTGTGTATACCGTAGTTACTCGTATATGATTTTAGGCAGGTATGATACCTCATACATGCCTTGATTGAACGATCAAGTATAATGCTCACTTCTGTGACAAACTATAATTTATCACACAATTCCAAAATATATTATACTGTATAAATTATAATATAATATAATATTTCATTTTACCTGTTATACTTATTATTGAGATCAGAACATATTAAAATTTTTGTAGGCATATTTTTCTTATTTAAAGGGGGGGGGAGAGGGTTGCCAGGACACGTCACTGACACATACCTAGTTACACATTTATAAGTATCCAAACAGTATCTAAATCTATCCTCGGAAAATTTATATATAAAAAAAGGAATCAGAAAATTAATATAAATTAAAATCAATGAATTTCTCACACTGCTTAATTTCTATGAATTGCCATTGTAAAACGTAATTCTGTAAAAGCATTGTATTTCAAGCTAGATTAAAACAAAAATGTTCAAATTTTCTATATTTTGTATAAAATAATACAAATAATTATGAATAAAAAGAAATATAATAAACTTATTAAGCAAAATATGTGCTGAGAGACTTATAGAACACGCTAATGATATCTCTGGTTGATAGAGATTTAATACATACTAAAAAGTCCCCTGATAATATAGATTGCAAATTATTCACTACGCTTTATACAATTCCTTGATAATCATAAACATAATTTAACATGCCATATGTCCTAGGTGATTAGTTCTTCCATTGTTAAAGCATTTAATATAATTCGCTTATTTCAAAAAATAATTTTTAGCAAAATTTTGTCATTTTAATTTAAATTTTTTGAAAAATCTATATAAATAACTTGTTATATTTTTTATAAGTATCCAATCAGTATCTAAATCTACCATCGGAGAATTTATATCTAAAAAACTGTATTAAAATAACAATATAAATTAAAATTAATGAATTTCTCTCAATGCTTAAATTCTAAGAATGGCCTTTGTAAAAAATAATTCTGTAAAAATAATGTATCTCAAGCTATATTAAAATAAAACTTTACAAATTGTCTATCATTTGTATTAAGTAAAACAAATAATTATGAGGTGACATTTTACAGATAAAACTATTTGATACTTATAATCTTATTTTATAATACATATAAATTTTACTTATATTTATAAATATTGTTATATTTTATAATCTATATTCATTTTTACTTTAAATTACTAAAAAATTTCTTAAGTTTAATTAAAGCTATTCAACAATTATAGTTTATAAATTAATGAATCAATTTATTTTGTAGCGGCTGGAAGTTCTAATGGTAAGAAATAATGGTACAAATAATCGTAAAATAAGCTTGTTCGTATTTCAAAATACACACTGAACTGAACTAAAATACACTTGACATGTTTTAAATTAAGCTTAGTATATTTTTACAATAATATTCAGTTTTATATGATTCATCGTTAGAACTTATGCAATATATTGAAAGAATAATGCTCAATAAAACCACCATTTATTGCTTATAAATTATAACGAATCAAATTACAGCAATTAATTGTGAGGTAAAATGACACAATAACCTATGTTATTCGCTTATATTATATGAATGTAGGGGATTTATTTATTTATATATTATGGAACGCTAAATATTTATTTTGTTAAAATCAATTTATTTTTATTTCGCTATAACTCCGGATCGAATGCTGTTGGGAACATTGTTCCAAGAAGATTTATTTTAGTGCAGCGTCATCTAAGTAATTATTGTGGTAGTTAATATATCCAGTACATTTATATATGGCAAGTAAAAATATATTTTATATTAAGACTTTTTGAAATAATGATTTATAAAGTTATATAATATTTAATTCAAAATTTTTTGGAAATTTATAATTGATGGTTTTTTATATCAGTTACAAATTATTAACAATGCTTTGTATATTTCATTGTTAATCTAATACATAATTTAATATCTCATAGGTCCTAAGAGGTCAGTTTATTTCAATTTTAAAACGTCTAATAGAATTCGTTCATTACAATTTTTAGCAAAGTTTGGTTAACTAAGTAGGAATAATCTACAGAGTAAACAATTTGGATGATTTCAATTTTCTCCCTTCCTAATAAACATTTTTTAAATTCTGATCTTTGTATATTATTAGGGATATTTATACGCATATTTGAAGATATTTTCAGTACTTACTTTCCCCTTAACTTACGAGACAGAAATATCAACTTTAGATTTTTAAATGACAGCCCCTATTTTTCTTTGTAATACTAATATAGAGATTTAAAAGAAATCATGATAATTAAAAATTTTAGATACGTGCAATTTTCTTCTTTCCCAATAAAAAATTTTGAATTTTGACTTTTGCATATTATTTTGGACTATAAATCACACATTTAAAGATATTGTTTAGTATTTACTCCCCCCTTAATTTACGAAAAACAGATATCAATTTTAGGTTTTTAAACCTAAACCGCTATTTTTTATATTCATATAGATTAAAATATATATATATATATATATTATGTTTGAAATTTTAGTTTTGGACATGTCTTTTTTCTACAAAACCTATTTGTAAATCAAAAAAAATATATTTAGGAGACGCTTTTTGTTGTATTATTACACTTGCGTAGGTATTAATATTCGACGAAATTATTCACTGTTTTGTTGAACAGATAAAATTTCATTCACATGTATACGAGACGTGTAAATGTGTGATATACCACAGATAGATATCTGCGGCACGGCGTTTAATGTGCTATCATTGAAGTAATGTTAATCAGAAACGTTCGTATACGGCATCCTAAGGTGCCTCATTCGAACGTTGCTAATTATGAATTATAAAAATAATTTTTGGCTATTCTGATTATATTTAATATTAAATGGGAGCTGAAATGAGAATATTCTCTTTAGAATAATTATCACAGTGCATTTAGCTTTAGTCGTATAATACTCGGGATATCTCTGGTAGATAGAGGTGTATACCGTACTATAAAATTCCCCTTCTTATATGTGTTACAAATTATTAACAACGCTTTATGCGTTTCCGTGATAGTCATATACATAATTTAACATGACCTAGGTTCTAGGAGATCAGTTTTTCCATTGATAAAACATTTAGTATAATTCGCTAATTTCAAAAAATAATTTTTACCAAAATTTCGTCATCTTAATTTCTTTTAGAAAAATCTTTATACATACCAGTGGGATTTTCTCTAGGTGTGCAAGTCGTGCGTTAAACGCCTTACAAATTCTACGTGTATAATGACTATTTTGATTTTAATAAATATGCATTTTAAAAATAAATAAATAAATGTACGATTGTTTACTAAATATATAAATAATGAAAAGTATATAACGATTTGATGTATATTATTAGAATATTATGGGACAAGAATAAATGTATCGATTCAACAAAATAAATACAACCGGTTTTTGCTTAGAAACTCGATGGCGATGTGTATACAATATACATGTTGTAGGACGTTAAAAATATTGTCAACGGCCTCATGACACCTTTATACCTATAATCGTATATCATCATATTTCTATCAGGTAACTTTGATATAGTGCCAATAACTGAGAGACTTCAAAAAAAGATTATGAGTAAAAACAAGTTTCAATCGTAATCCATCATAGGGTATTTTTTCACATTAACCTACTACTACTGTTATTACTTATTACTACTTATTACCTAATAATATTGATACTTTTAGTTTGATTGAATTTGTTTTAATACATTTATGTTGTTCTTAATTTTTTCAAAAAATTCGTTCAAGTTAGAGCAAAATTCATTTTACACAACAATATACCTCGTACAGTATTTTCATTTATCCTTCCCCTTTCCTCCGACCATGTGTTATTCATAAGCGACAAAATTCTTTCTACTGGAGCAGAAGTTCTTGGCATTTAAAAGATATACTGCAAAAAATGAATGTTAGATTTAGAGCTAACATATCATTTTCCTCGAAATGACAAAATAGCCGCACCGACTTATCTTCACTTGTAATATTTTTCTTAGATTTTCTTTTTTTCTTTTTACATACTTCAATATATAATAATTTTTCTTATATTTATAAATATTGTTATGCTTTACAATACATATTAATTTTTATTTTAAATTACTAATAAATTTCTTTAGTTTAACTATACCTATTCAATAATCATGGTTTATACACTAATAAATCAATTGATTTTTCAGCGTCTAGCAGTAATGACCGTAAGTAATAATGGTACAAATAATCAAAAAATAAGCTTGATCGTTTTTCAAAATATGCACTCAGCTAGACTTAAATATGTATTACATTTTTTAAACTAACCCTTAAAATGCTCTGGACGAGTATACTCGTCAAGACGATGGCGTAATCACGACCTGTGGACCAGTAGTACTGGTCCAGTATATTCGTCAAGGAATATACATATTTATCTTTTCGTTCTAGATACGTGATATTTATCAATCGACGGGCAGTGAAAAATAATTTATTACGATTTGTTCCCTGATGTAAATAAATATTTTCATTTTTGCTTTTATCAGGAGTTCTCAATAGGTAATCTCATTATTGGTGATTTAAGAATTACAAGCAAATTTTTGCATTTCATGATTCGAGTCATATTCGAGAAATATTATTATTTATAGAAAAATATCTTTAACTAATTATATTCTAGTATGATACATTGCTCTATTTCATTTACCGATTATTAGATAAGGGGTTAAACTCAGTAAATTTTCAAAATAATATTCAGTTTTATATAATTCACCGTTAGAATTTATGTAATACATTGAAAGAATAATATTCAATAAAACCACTGATATTGTTTATAAATTATAACAAATCAAATTATAGCTACCTATTCAATTTCTTAGGTAAAATGTCACAATAACCCATATATAGTGTGTATATTAAATCATTGTACGTGTTATTTAATTTATTTATTTATAATGGAACGCTAAATAAGTATTTTGTCAAAATCAATTTATATTTATTTCTCTATAACTCGGGAATGTATGTTGTTGGGAATAATGTTCGAATAAAATATATATTGGTTCAGCATCATCAAAGTAATTATTGTGATAATTATTATATTCAGTGTAAATGTTTTAAAAAACATATATTTATTAATAAGAATTTTTGAAATAATGATTTATAAAATTATACAATATATAATTGAAAATTCGTTTGAAATTTATATATGATGTTTTTCATAATATTGTTTACAAATTATTAACAACGCTTCGTACATTTCCGTGCTAATCACATACATAATTTAACATGACCAAGATCCTAGAAACCCAGATTGTTTTAATGTTAACACATATTATAGAATTCCCTACTTTCAGTAAACATTTTTTTAAAAAGTATTGTCAGTTATAATTTTTTTTAAAAAAATCTATATAAATACCTAAATACTAAATTAGATCTATGCATATGGTATTTGAATCTGACCACAGAGAATTTATATCTAAAAATTTAATCAAAATAATAATATAAAGTTAAATTAATGAGTTTATCACAAAGTTTCAATTCTATAAATTACAATTGAAAAATTAATATTGTAAAATTATGTAAGTAAATATAATGAACCAATTAAACAAAATGTGTGCTGAGAGAATTCAAAAATAGTTTATGAGTAACAACAATTTTCAACCGTAATTCATCAAGACCATTTTTTATAGTTTTTAATTTTACACACACGCATATCATATATATATATATATATACTAGATGACCCGACGAAATTTGTTCCGCCTTAGAGGCAATAAATGAGCAGATTTTGTATTTTATTTATATTTAGATAAAAAGTCCTAAAAGGGGTAAATTTTGGTTTTAAGTTCTGAAAATTTTATACAGCGTTAAATATATGTCACTCTAACTAAATGCAGAAAAATCTTGAAAATCCGTAGTCACAATTTTTTTTTATAGTCATTTAAATTTTTTCGACAAAATTATCAAATTTGAGGTATTTAAATCCAAATAGTTGGTAAAATGAGATTTTAAGACCTGGAAAAATTTAATATAACATTTGTCGTGCATTAATTTAACTAAATTTACATAATATTTTGTTCGTTTTCAATATTATATGTCATAAACTGAACATTTAATAAAATATACTGTACCTATAATATTATGTAGTAATAACTGTACCTACATGAAACTGAGCTATTATAAATATATCATATTACATTTTAAAATATGCATAAAGTCACACTAAATCATATTTATTTCTACATTTGATTTTCAATGTAACGTTAAACATAGGTAGGTACTGAGTATGTATATAATTAATATTTAAAGTTATGTATACTAAACGGAAGCTACGCTCAGAATCGTTTTATTGAATGCAATGATTTATCATTGCTTTCAAATGCAATACATACACCAAGAGTATCCTAGCCAGTAGCAAAGTGCGTCCACCCATACTGATACGCGACGAGCGAAGTGCTTCCACCCCCTACTGACCGGCTTTTTTATTTTTATTTATATATATACCTATGCTTTTTTATTTATTTTTATTTTTTATTCTTCATGATAAAATGTATCCTATGTCCGTTTCCTGGTTCCAAGGTACCTCCCCGCCAATTTTCAGCCAAATCGGTTTAGCCGTTCTTGAGTTATATATGGTGTAACTAACACGGTTTTCATTTATATATATTTGTATATATAAATATATATTATATATTGTAACCCAGTGACGTTGTACATTTATAAACTTTTCGTTACTTAAATAATCATATTCTGTACTGCATATTAATTTTACGTATATTTAAAAATATTTTTATATTTTATAATATATATTAATTATTATGTTGAATTACTAAAGAATTTTTTAATTTAATTTAAACATATTCAATAATTATGGTTTATAAATTAATAAATAAATAACTGTTATAGAGGATTACTGGCAAAAACGTAAGTAATAATGGTACAAATTATCGTAAAAAATCATTATCATATTTCAAAACACACACACAGCTAAACCCAAGTGCGCTTGACAGAATTTAAATTAAGCTCAGTACATTTTTACAATAATACTCAATGTTATATGATTCATTGTTAGGATTTATACAATACATTGAAAGAATATTGTTCAATAAAACCATGGGTATTGCTTATAAATTATAACGAATAAAATTAAAGCTATTAATTAGTGATGTAAAGTGACACAATAACCTATATCATGCGTTTTATTATATAATTGTACAGGTTTATTTATTTTTTCATTATGGAACGCTAAATATGTATTTTGTCAAAATCAATTTATTTTATACTTCGCTATATCTCCGGATGATTGAATATTTTTGAGAAAATTGTTCCAATGAGATAGATTTTATTTCAGCATCATCTAAGTAATTATTGTGGTAGTTATTATATTCTGTATACGTAAAAATGGCAATTATAAATATATATTATATTAAAACTTTTTGAAATAATGATTTATAAAGTTATATAATATTGAATTGATTTTTTTTTTTTAGATTTATACATGATATTTTTGTGTAATATTGGTTAAAAATTATTAACAATGTTTTCTACATTTCCTTACCAATCATATTCAGGATTTAACATGCAATAGGTCTTAGAAGATCAGCTTGTCCATTGCAAAGTATCTAATATAATTTCCTAGTTAAAAAAATTTTTTTATTAAAACTTCATCATCTTCATTTTTTTAAAAAAAAATCTATATGCATGTATAGTTTTATTTTTTACAACTATCCAAACAGTATTTAAATATACTTCGGAGAATTTATATCTAAAAAACTGTATCAAAATAATAACAAATTAATATCAATGAATTTTTCACAACACTAAATTCTATGAATTTATATAAAACGTAATTCTATAAAAATAATGTATCTTAAGCTAGTTTTAGATTAAACTTTATAAATTCTCAATATTTTGTAAAATGCAAAACAAATATTTATAAATAAAAGGAAATGTAATAAATCTATTAAGTAAAATACGTACCTACTGAGACAATTCAAAAAAAGATTATGAGTAAGAACAAATTTCAACCGTAATTTAAAAGAGATGTTTTCTTAATATATTTCAATTTTACTTAGATATATATATATATATATATATATAGGGTGTAAGTGGACTATTTAACAGATGATATAACATTTTTCTATTGAATATTTTTAAGTTTTTGTTTTTTTTTTATTACTATTCCAGCCTGGTGCTTTAACTTAAATATTTTTAAATTACATTTTAATGTTTAGGAATGCGAAATAAGAAATGCAAAATTTTATTTAAAATTAAAAAAATATATCTATAGTAGATCGAAAATAAGAAGAAGGTGAGAGACTGAAGAGAGTGAGAGAGAGAGAGAGAGAGAGGAATGTATCCACGACTTGGGATATGTGAAATTACAATAGTAGTTGGGTATATATTGACATTGAAATTACACGTATAATACAGAGGAATAACACGAAAATAATACGACGTAAAATATAATGGATATAGGACGCGTTCCTGTTGAAAAGTGAAAAGGCGATATTAAGATATCCTTTGTGAACGATGTGTATGTTTTCTTTATAGGTTATTATACCCGAGTTTGACAATGAACCACCTAATAGTAGCGAGAAGGCGGTCAAATATATAATGCGTTCCCGACCCTCGTAAAATACTAAATCCCTGGCTATTTTTTCGACCTAAAACACCTATAGTAGAAGTGTAAAATCTGCAAACCTTGTGTAGCTGAAGATCGTTCGATGAATATATATAATATAATAATTTAAATTAAACTCAATTAATGTGGATCCAATTATTGCCACTATCTACCACACTTATCTATACCTTGAATATTCATCCTTCTATCGAATCAGTATGATCTGTTCGTATAATTAATTGTACCACCCTTCTAACCAATGACGAGCCATACGATTCACGTGTCACGATTATAGGTTGTTTGAGCGATATAAGTAAAAATACTAGAAATTAAGAAGAATGGATGGATATGGATAAAAAAAAAATACAGGAGTTATTCTTTATCAGCACCAATGTTTTAAATGGTATTTTCGTGTGATTATTTATATTATCCCTCTAACTAATGACAAGCTATACGATTCACGTGTCACAATCAAAGGTTGTTTTAACAATATAAACTCAAACATTAGATATTGAATTAGGATGGAAAAGTAATAAATGTCAAGAAAAGTTATGTAGGTGTAAAAATAAATACTTCTTCTCCTTGGCCTTCTCTCCCAACTATTTGGGGTCGGCCACCCTGGTCCTACACTTCCACTTAACTCTATCTCCCGCATCTTCTTCACTTACTCCCACATTCCTCATATC
The DNA here is from genome assembly GCA_025469235.1 of Pemphigus obesinymphae. Classification (NCBI taxonomy): domain Eukaryota; kingdom Metazoa; phylum Arthropoda; class Insecta; order Hemiptera; family Aphididae; genus Pemphigus; species Pemphigus obesinymphae. The sequence goes on from JAIPRL010006655.1 coordinate 14,372, forward strand.
ACTCGCCATTACATCCTCCCATCTCTTTTTCGGTCTTCCCCTCCCCCTTCTACCAACAATATGCATTTCCCTTACTAATCTTACTCCCTCAGTCTCTTCCCTCCTTAATACATACTCGAGCCATCTTAATCTATTCTCTCTCATTTTTTCTACTATCGAAGCTACCCTTATACTACCTCTAATATACTCATTCCTTATTTTATCCTCTCTAGTCACTTCACTAATCTATCTTACCTTTTTCTCCTCAGCGACACTCATTATCTGTTCTATCTTTTTACCTACTACCCAACATTCCGTTCCATACATCATTGCAGGTCTCACTACTGCCTTGTAAAATTTACTCGAACATCCGAGATGGGGAAACTCTATTATATTAATTTAAGACTCATCATTCCTTTTTGATAAGTTTATGCCGGCTGTCGACCTGACGCAACCTCAATTAGTCGACTTCTACGACAGGCATGAGGAAACCGTGGAGGTATTCTTAGCTCCCTCCATAGGGCAAGAGTCAAAAGAAATACATTTTAGATTTTTATAAAGGAAGACAAGCAGCTAGAATAATAATGATATACTGAGCATTGAATAAAGAGAAATGAAATAGAAAAAAGCGGGCTCAACATCTGTTACAACACGAACTGTAGGGTCGGCTGTAACATGCGTGAAATTTTCCCAAAAATTTCTCGTTCATTACCTCCTGAATGCCGTATAACTATCTTACACATATACACAATCCAAGGTACCGTCAGCAACCGCGTATATGGCAATGTTAGTGTACACTCAGTAGGCAAGAAAAGAACACTCGCAATAGTGCGCGCAATCCTTTTATAAACTCGGCCAGGAAGGCCAGTTTTCCCCACTGAAAACTGTCCTTTTTATGAGAATTATGAAATATATGTGTAGTGATGATAAGCGGTGTATTGTATAAGTCAGCTGAATATTTATTTATTTCATGTAACATCTATTTATTTAGTTAGTACATAGGTACAAAACATATACATGCATATATATATTGCAGATCTGATTTTTAAAAAACTTTTGATTTCAAAAGCTTTTTAGTAACATTAAGTCTATTATTATTAAACAATTTTTAAAATTTTTGAAAATGTAAATATTTTTGCTGCTTGTCCATAGACATATAAATATATGGAGTGCGCTTAGAAGGAGAAACCGAAAGTAGTAAAAGAGTCAGATATATACTTGAGCATGTCATTGAGGAAAAAAACTAATAATAATGACACAAAATATTCTGTGATAATAACATTAATATATGATGAGAATTTGATATGAATACAAAATTATAATTTGTAGTATGTAATATATAAATTGTAGATAATATTCTTTTAATAATCATTATATTATTAAATTAATCTAGGAAATAAAATACAAATTGTTACAAGAAATTACAAGACGCGTCAAAATAAATTCTTACATTGCTTATCCATGATATCCCCTAGTAGTTTTTATCTCACTCACACCAAATTTGTTTGTTGATCGATCGGCACAGGTAAACTGCAATAGTGCAGTCTATATAGGTATTTTTATGTCTATGTGCTTATGTCGATAATAATTATGGGATGCATTTAATATCAATAAATATTTTTTTTTATGAAATGCGATCGGATTCATGATAATAATATTATCACTTTAATTGTGAATATCATATTATCATAATAATGTTATGTATTTGGCATAAAAAATTATTATTTAACAAATAACAATCTAAAATTTTATAAAAATGACAATTTTCAGAGAATTTAATGTCATTTAATTAATATTGACAATGAAAAATTAAATTGTCAATTTATTTCACGTTACTTACATTTTATACTACAGTTCTAAAAGTACACTATTTTGAGTAGGTATTTTTTAATTTTATTGTCGACTTTGAAATTATCAATGGTATTTATTAAATAGTGAACAGAATACTATGATTAAATAAAATAGTTTTGATATTTTTAGTAATACCTACCAATGTTATGTAATATTATATATTTCAAGTACATAAGTAGCGATGCCGCGTGTTAACAATAATTATTGTTATAATAATTATTGTAGATTTGACTTTCGGTTCATTTAAATAATATACGATCTGTCATCTGTGTCTTATCAGAGTGTAATATTTAGTTATCGCCAACTAGTTGTATTACATAGTTTGATATCAGTTGGCAGTTGGCAGTTGTACTGGACACACGTTTATTTCTGTTATTTCGAGTTTTGTGGGTTATTATTATATTTTAGTTATATACTCGTAGTTTTCTGATATATTCAATAAGATATCCACTGAATTAAATGGTGTTGTTTGTGATACTCGGTTTGCTGATTTGAATATTGACTTTTAGATTTAATATTAACAAATATAAATATTGATAATATACGAGTGGTCATTTCACTTACGTCTTTGATTGATTCTTATCATCCTCCTCTTGATTTTATATATTCTATTACAGTATCTATAGCGGCCTTTGAATCTTTTTTCCAATTATTCATAATTTTAATAACTGTAATTTTAATGATTTAATAATATTTTTATCTGGTATTGATATTACTCATAATCTCTTAAATCTAGATTTAGATAATTCAATAATGAAATTCTATGATATCTTAAATCCTACTATAGATATTTTTATACCACAAGTAAAATTAAATCTTGATCAACCTCATTCCATAACTTGGTGAAGTCCATCTCTGAAATGTAATTAATTTAAAAAAACGGGCTCATAAAAAATTTGGAATATCAAACTCTCAGGCAGATTATGGGGTTTTTTCAGATTTCCGAAAAAAATGCAAAGCTTTATCAATTAGTGTTCATGCAAATTATATTTTTAAAATTGAAAATAATATCAATATTAATTTAAAATCTTAAAACCGTTTTGGAATTATATTAATTTTTTAAGGTCAAATCGTTTTAATATCCCTCTCTCTCTCCTTTCTCTCTCTCTCTCTGTTTTTTTTTTTTTTTTATAATATTACTGCAGATAACGTAAATGATATTACTAATTTATTTGCTAATTATTTTTCTTTAGTTTATGATAATGATCAAAATATTAATATCGATTTTAATTATTCACCAAATTATTCATGACAATATTTTTCTTTAACGGTTGTATCATAACTGAAAATGGAATTATTGATTTTCTTGGTTCATTAAGTGATAAATCAAGTGCGGGCCCTGATGGTATTCTACCTATATTTTTGAAAATGTGTGGTTTTATCCTAGCCAAGCCATTATAATATTTATTTTATTTATCTCTCTCGACTGGTGTTTTTCCTCAAAACTGGAAAAAATTCTATATTTCTCCTATTCACAAATCAGATAGCAAAAATAATATTAGAAATTATAGGCCAGTTTATGAATTATTAATTTTACCTAAAGTTTTTGAAGCTATTATTTTAAAAAAAATTTCTTACTTATTATCTAAAAATATTAGTTTGTCTCAGCATGGATTCTTACCTAAAAATTCTATCCAAACAAATTTATTAGTTTATCAAAATTGTCTTATTAATAGTCTTGATCAAGGTTTCAGGTTGATGCAACATATACCAATTTTCAAAAAGCTTTTAACAAAGTTAATCATTCCTTATTGTTTCTTAAGTTAAAATATTTTGGATTTGATAGCTTTTTTCTAAATTGGTTATTTTCGTATTTCTGTAATAGAACACAAGTAGTTATAATATAATTTCATTGTTCTAATGAATATTCAGTTATCTCGGGGGTTCCACAGGAGTCTCATTTAGGACCACTTCTTTTCTTAATATTTATTAATAATCTTCCACTTATTTTAGATACTACAGTTAACATTTAAATGTTTGCTGATGATATTAAAATTTACTGTCAAATTAGATATTTTAATGAATTAAATTAATTGCAATCTAAATTAAATAAACTTGTATTATGGAGTATAAAAACTTTCTATCTTTAAATTATGATAAATGTAAAATTACAACTTTTTCACTTAGTAAAAGTCCTTTATTGCATAATTACCTAATTGATATTTACCCACTTGAAAGATGTTATTCATTTATAGATTTAGATATTTATTTTGAATGTGATTTGTCCTTAAATAAAGTAATTAAAAATAAAAACGACAAGGTAAATTACAATTTATTAGGTTACATAAAAATTAATATTATAGGATAATTTTATTAGCTATAACAATATTAACAAATTATTTAAATTTTTATTTTTCCTTTTATTTTGATCCGCAATTATAATTAATTATAATCGCTTAAAAAACACAAGAAATATTAGTATTTACTTAACGGATTGCTAATAGCAGAGTATTTGTGTACATTTTAAAGTCAATTGGTAAATAAACCATATGTAAATCAAAACTCGCAGAACAAAAAAGGGAGAAAAACAACAAGAAAAATAATTTAGATAGACGTGGTTTTAAACATACTTCAGAATGTACCTATCTTATAAATTTAATACCATAAATTGTAAAATACTAGGTGGTTAATAATTATAAAATTCATAGATAATGTGTAGTAAATATTTATCAGGATATTTTTTTTATGCTAAAAAAATGTTATATTCTAATACCTTCAATATTAAAGTATATATAGTTAATACAGTATTAAATATTGATTTTTTACTAAATTATCAACTTCCGTCAATTTAATAATAAATTGTAATATATAAAGAATACTAGTAGTTACTGATACCAATGTACCTAATGCTTTTAAGTAATCCAAGTCACATAATATATATATATATATATTTTTTTTTTTTTTACCTTATACTAGTATTATTTGAATTTGTATAACATTATAAACCACCTATGTACCTAGAATATATTTAAAAAAATAATAATAATATCAAACAATAATATAATAATTTATCCATTAGTCCAGGTATACTTACACTTTTTGTGAAGACAATTTACTGCATTTTCTTATGTTAATCTTGAGCCAATAGTTTACAATTTACGTTGTATTTGCTTGATTGAATTGCGTTTGAGGCAATGTGAATCTGGATGTCCATTTTGTAAAATATTTCCTTAAGGATAATTTAAAATAGAAGCTTAGTTCCACTTATAAGCTTTTATGGTGATACACATACTCAAATAGTGTATCATAATATGTTTAAATCGAATAGTTTAAACAAATAAATCATTTAGTAATCACGATGTTTGTGTTTGTAAACAAATTATAGATTTACGGTTTAAAACTTTTAATAAATACCAATTTTAATTTCACAATCACAAACTATTATTATATTACTATATTTGGCGCTCCCACAGATATGTATAATAAACTATTTTACTAAGTTCCGTTCATGATTTAAGATATAAAGGTTACTCAACATCGTATGCAAAATAATTGGACAGTTGATACATGAAACAACTCTATGAAAAACAGCTGACCGACACACTAAGAAATACAAACAGCTATTAGCGCAGTAAAGTCATAACTATATCCACGAATATTTTGGCGCCAAATACCATTACATATTATTATAATTTATAAATTATTTAAATATATTAACAAAATTTACATGTATTTCCACATAATATGATAATTGTGTCCTGTGATCAGTTTACATATCTTATTAAAACTAAAAATATTTCCAAATTGATATTTCACATAAGCTAATGAATTTCCTATTAATTAATTTACTATAAAGTAAATTATGGTGTTTAATAAGTGTTGCGTCCCGGGTTGTCGACAAAACTCAGTCACTAAATTTGGTGTCCCATATGCTTAATGACTGGGATAAAAAAATTGGCATTATGTTAAGTAGAATTTCTAGAGTTTGTACTAATCATTTTAACCCAAGTGGTAAAACTTCAACTTGGACATCTAGTGAAGGTTGTAGTCAATATTAATTAGTGAGGAATTCAATAGAATTAGAAGTAAATGACTTACCTACTGTGTGCCCTTTTTGACTTTCAGTCAATAATAAAAATTTGTATCTATTTTAACTTTGATCACTTTCAAAATATAAAAATACTTATACTAATTTTTAACAAACTATTTATTATAATACCTACATGATTTATTCTGTATAGCAATCATACTACCATTGATTAAAATGTAAATATTATAATACGAATTAGAAGTAGGTACCTTTATAGATTATAGACATCTCGTTAAATAATAATAAAATATTGTGTCTACATAATTGTTTTTATCTCAAATCGCGGTAGGTATCTATTATCTAATATGTGCAATATTACTATAGATAAAAAAATGTTGTCATGAATCAAAATATTTAACTACGTTAATGGCCGCTTAGTTACTAGGTGTATTTCTTACATGCATTAATCAGTTATATACTTTGTTCATTAAAAATAAATGCTCGTTAATTAACCTCTACATCTTAAATCGTGCTCCTAGTAAAGGTGAAATCTCCACGGTGACCATTTTGTGAGCTGTGTATCATTATCAAAGTATTATCACAGAATATTGTGATAATAAAACATTTCGAATTTATACTGCATTAAACAGCTATATAATATAATATACTTGGATCACAAATACACAGATATGTACCTACCCTATTAATAATATATAACCCCTATAACCTATTAATTATGTATTATACACATCTTTGCACGAACATTAACGTTAACTTATGTGTACACCTATAACATAAATATTAATATTATTAAAAATACCCCAATCATGTTGTAACTTGTGTTATTGATTGTAAAAGTGTTGCAAACATAGTAAAATATTGAAATCAAAAATAATGAAAATAGTAGAAGACAAAAATTACACATAACTATAGTTAACAATATAATATTTAATAATATGTAGGTAGTAATTCATAAGTTTTACATAATTATGTAATATTATTGTTATATTACATTAATAATTAATAAAGTTCATAATTAATTTGTGAATACCTCAATAAAATATAAATATATAATTTTAATATGATCAGCGAAGGAATTATTTCAAAACTTAAATAAGACTAAACAATTATCTTGACGATCTTCGATCTTTTGAGAATCAGATTGATCTCGAAAGTTTGAACTTTCAGCATTCAATGATTTTATTGCACTTGCATAGTATTATTTTGTTTATAATTCAAAGTTAACATATATACGTAAGTAGCTACTTATAAGTAATAATTTTGTACCTACCATAGTTTATTATACATATCATCATATATGTATGTATTGTACAAACAAATTGATAATATAAATGAAATAAGATTTTAATTCAACTAAAAATGGCGGACCAATGGTGACTTAAGTCGTCTAAACGGAAAACATAACAGTTAGCAATCTAGTTTATTATACAAACCTGTAGGCAGCCCAAATATTTTTTGTTAGTAATGAGTGATAAAAATTATTTTAATTATCATTAATAAAATGATATCGGCTAGGTCTACAAAATAACTATCTTGATTTATATTTTTTAATTTTAATTTAAAATTAAAATTTTTATTTTAAATTCGTAAACATTAAAATTTAATTTAAAATGTATAAGTTATAGTGCAAGGCTGTAATAAAAAAAAAAAAAAAAACAAAAAACAAAATAAAAAAAGGGTTTTCATCTGTTAAATAATTCCTGTTACAATCTGTATATATATATATTATATTTCTAACATGGTGACGTTTTACAGTTAAGCTAATAGTTATTTTTAATCATATTCTATAATAGATATTAATTTTACTAATATGTATAAACATTGTTATATTTTATACTATATATTAATTTTTATATTAAATTACTAATAAATTTCTTAAGTGTAATTATTCCTCTTCATTGAAAATGATTAATAAATGAATACATCTATTGATTTTATAGAAATTTTCGAAGCCGAAGGTAAATAATAATGGTACAAATAATCAAAAATAAAGCTTGATCAAATTTCAAAATACACACTCAGTTAGACAAAAATACGCTTGACATGTTTTAAATTGAGCTTAGTACACTTTTACAATAATACTCGGTTTTATATGACGCATCTTCAGAATATATGCAATACATTGATAGAATAATAATCAATTAAAACATTACTATTACTTAAAAATAATAACGAATCAAATCACAGCTATTCAATGACACAATAACCTATATTATTTGTTTATATTATTGCATTGTGCGGTTATATTTATTTCTTTATTACTGAACGCTAAATATGTATTTTGTCAAAACCAATTTATTTTATATGTCGCAATAACTCCGGATTGAATGTGGTTCGAAACATTGTTCAAATTGGATATATTTTAGATTAGCGTCATCTAAGTAATTATTGTAGTAATTATCATATTCAGTCTACTTACATATGGCAAGTAAAAATATATTCCAGAATAAGAATTTTTGAAATAATAATTTTTAAAATTATATAATATTGAATTGAAAATTTGTTTGAAATTTATATAAGATATTTTTTTGTATAATATCGTTTACAAATAATTAACAACGCTTTGTACATTTCTGTGCTAATCACATACATAATTTAATATGCCCTAGATCCTAGGAAGTCAGATTGTTTCAATATTAATACATCTTATAGAATTCCCTACTTTCAGTAAACATATTTTTAAAATTATCGTCAGTTAAACATTTTTTTAAAAAAATCTATATAAATACCCTAAAATAATTTTAAATTAGGTCTATGCAAATGGTATCTGAATGTGAAAACAGAGAATTAATATCTAAAAATTGAATCAAAACAATAATATAAAGTTAAATTAATGAGTTTATGACAAAGTTTAAATTTTAAAAATTAAAATTGAAATATAAATTTTGTTAAAATAATTTATCTCAAACTATATTAAAATCAAATTTTTCAAAATCGTCAATCTTTTGTAAAAAGTAAAACCAATATTTATGAATAAAAATAAATATAAATTAAAAAAAAAACATGTGGCGTTAGTGTTCAAAAAAAATATAAATAACGTATTTTGAACGTATACTATCATCATAAATTTTATATCTATATTTATTGATTTTACTTATTTATATATAAATATATATATATATATTTACAAGAGTATTAATATTTTTGAATTAATTATTTTTTCAATTTTATTTCTATTCAATAATTATGGTTTTTAAATAAATTAATCAATAGAAAAGTTACGAATTATGCAAGAGCAAGGTAAGTGGAAATGGTACATTATATACACGAAAAATAAGTTTAATTATTTCTAAGAATAACCATTATCAAGTAGACTAAAATACAGCTTGAAATGTGATGTTTAAATAGTATGATATAGCTTTTGTGATGTAGCCATCCACAGTGACCGAATTTTATAATATTTTATCCATAACTTTTGGACGTTTAACGTTTCAGTCTGCGATATCCCAAGAATAACACTCGAAGTATCTTGAGTTAGCCTGTTTGTAATTGGTAAAACTAGGTAATAATGTAAAAATGAATGAAAATGAATATTAATAAACAAGTTCATACTTATGGCGTTGGGTTTCTATTAATGAATATTTGAAAAATTTGATTTACAATTTTGAACTTATAATTATTTATATTTGGGAGCGAAAATGCAGATATTTTATGGACTTATTGTTATAGTCCACTTAGACACTTAGATGTAGTCATTGAATACCCGAGAAATCGCAAATGGATAATAGAAGGTAGATTAGAGAATAATATAATACTAAAACCACAGATATATTTTTTTATTTTATCCCTTTAACTCCGGAATTATTGATGTTTGGACCCTCGCTTCAATGAGATACATTTTGATTCAGCGTCATCTTAGACTTACGTGGATGTAGATTCTCCCCCTAAAAAGAATTAAAATTTTTTTCTCAAAATTCCATTCCACCCAAACCAAATTATTCAAACTCGGAGGATAAATTTTTTATATATTATTCCTTATTCTAAATATATCAAACATTAAATGAGAACAGGAGGGGGAGGACTATTTCTTGAATAATTGTCAAAGGACACAAATTTTTTTGTAGTAGAACACTTGTGATATCTCTGATAGATAGAGGTATATAAAATGCTAAAAAAAAACCTGCTAATATAAGGTACAAAATATTAACCACACTTTGTACAATTCCTTGATAATCATGATAATAATTTCACATGACCTACGTTCTAGGAGATCAGTTATTCCATTGTTAAAGCATCTAATGTATTTCGGTAATTTCAGAAAATAGTTTTTAACAAAACTTCGTTGTATTAATTTCTTATAGAAAAATCTATATACATATGTAGTTACACTTTTTACAACTATCTAATCAGTATCAAAATTTACCCTCAAAGCATTTATATCTAAATAACTGAACAAAAATAATAATAAAAATTAAAATCGATGAATCACTTATATCACTTTAGTACCATGAATTACTGTTGTACAACAGTAATTCTCTAATAATTTTGCATTTCAAGGTAGATTCAAATAATACTTTTACAATTATCAATTTTTTATAAAAGTAAAACAAATAATTATAAATAAATGTAAATATAATAAACCTATTAAACAAAATATGTGCTTAGGGAATAATAAAAAATTTAGATGTAACAACAATTTTCTACTATAATTCATCATAGACTATTTTTATACTATATATACCTATTGTGTATTATTAATCTGGTAACGTTCTACTGTTAAAAATAATTGTTTCTTATAGTCATATTTTATAATACATAATAATTTTACTTATATTTCTAAATATTGTTATATTTAGTAATGTATATTTATTTTTATTTTAAATTAATAATATATTTCTTAAAATTAATTATATTTGAATCAATAGTTATGGTTTATAAATTATTAAATTATTAATTTTACAGACAATGCCTATGTTGAACGTAAGTAATTTTGGATCAAATAATTGTAAAAAAAAGTTTGATCATACTTCAAAATACTCACTCAGCTAGACTAAAATATTCTTGCTATGTTATAAATTGAGATCAGAACATGTTTAGAATAATTCTTTTTTATATAATTCATCGTTATAATATATGCAATACATTGAAAGAATAATGTTAATAAAACCACGGCTATTTCTTATAAATTATAACGAATCAAATTACAGCTATTCAATATTATTGATGTAAAATGACACAGTGACCTATATTATGCGCTTATATTATTCCATTGTACGGGTTTATTTATTTATTTATTTCAGAACGCTAATATAATATTATATAATAAATATGTATTTTGACAAAATCAATTTGTTTTTAATTTGCTATAATTCCGGATTGAATGTTGTTTTGAACATTGTTCCAATGAGATATATTTTAGTTCAGCATCATCTAAGTAATTATCGTGTTAGATATTATATACAGTATTTCTACATATAACAATTAAAAATATATTTTATATTAAGACTTTCTGAAATGATTTATAAAGTTAATTTATAATGTTTAATTGAAAATTTTTCGAAAATTTATACATAATGTTATTTTAAATTATTGGTTACAAATTATTTTCAAAGCTTTGTCATTACCCTACTAATCGTATTCATAATTTAACAAGGCCTAAGTCCTAGGAGATCAGGTTTTCCATTGTAAGGCATAAAATATAATTCGCTAGTTTCAAAAAATAATTTTTATTTTTATTTCACTATCATCGTTTCTTTTAGAAAAATCTATAGACATTCGTAGTTCTAAGTAACTATCCATAAGATAGTTACTAGTAACTATCCAAACAGTATTTAAATATACCCTCTTAGAATTTTTTTACAAATGAATTAATTAAAATAATTATATAATTTAAATTCAATGAATTTCTCAGAACACTTAAATTCTATGAATTAATGTTGTATAAAGTAATTCTCTAATAATTTTGTATCTCAAGATAGATTCAAATAAGACTTTTAAAAATTTTAATCTTTTGTATAAAGTAGAACAAATAATTATGAATCAAAGGAAATTTAATAAACCTATTAAAGAAATATGTGCTGAGAGAATTCAAAAACAGTCTTCAATTGATTATCAAAAAAAGGTTATGAGTAACAACAATTTTTAACCATAATTCATTATAGACTCTTTTTTATAAAGTTATTAATTTTTCATACACACACACATATTTATATATATATATATATATATATATTTATATATATATATATAATATATTCTTAAACTGGTGACGTTATACATTTAAAT
>JAIPRL010006656.1:0-26401 GCA_025469235.1 Pemphigus obesinymphae
ATTTATTAACAAATAAAAATAAATAATGCTTTATTGAATTAATACATACAAACTTAAATGACATATTATAAATTAAAATATAATTCTGTTTAGTTTATGTTAAGTTAATTAATAAGTATTAAGTGATATTGTGGAGACGCAGAATATTCTGTGGTGGAGATAGTATGTTGTGATACCTGATAAGAAAATAGTATAAGATAAGAGGCGCTGTCTCTAGACGCTCGTCTAGCGCCTCTAGGCCTAGCCTTGAAGTTATTAACGTTTATTCATATGCAACGACAACCAAATCTTGGGAACGAATTAATGTCGCAAGGAGTAATTATTGTAGCACAAACATTTTCTAAAAATATATACTAAAAGTTTAATTATTATTTTGCTAATATATGATATAATTGTATTTTATTATAATTATCATTTTTAATGTTATTTTAATAAATAATAATAAAACAACACCGATTTCAGTTGGTCTTATGGGATTAAAGTTGAAATTACGTCATAGTTTTTGTTTACATTGTGAGTGGGCCATCCGTATTCATATAACCTGCGCTCTAGTGTTCATGCAATCATGCTATTATTACCCATTCAGTTCATCTGCAGATTGCATTCTTGGCGATCGTTACATTTTAAAATTTTTGGGGTTATTAAAATTATGTAAGCACAGATACGTTGCTATATACTTTTTTTTAAGGTTATCTCTATGAAATATTCCCGGCAAAATACTGATAACCCAATAATATCCATGATAATATAAAAGTGGCACGTGGTTCAATTAATAATCTTGAATCCCTGATATGTTCAAACGTGTGACGTCACCGAGGGAGCAGATAAACTGGATGGGTTATATCATTGATTTTAGAACTATATATGTATAGTTCTAAGAAAAATAGGCTTAATAATGAAAAAACTAAATTTATATTGCTTGTTAAAATGCATTTGTTTATTTACAAGAGTTTATTATGTGTACACTTTATATTTGTATTATTAGTTTATATATATAAATTTTTGGGTCTAGAATATTTAAAAAAAATTAGCTCCCCCTCTAAAAGTATGATCATGATACGTGCCTGTCCGCCCCCCAAACAAGTTGTACAAAAACACAAACATAGACCACAACGTCACTGATCCATCCACCAACCATGTCGAAATAACATGGTATGCCAGCTAGTCAGCAACTGAGTTCTGCGCATAGTACACATATGATAATTATTATTGTTATCTACTATTTATTGTAACTAAATATATTCAACTCTGTAAACATTAAACTTATTTATATATTACTATATTGAAAAGACTGAGTGACGTCAGAATTTCTTGGCATAATTGATAAATTATATTTCATTCATGACAACTCGTACCGTTCTGAAATTCGTTTATGTTGCTGGCATACCATGTTATTTTGTCATGAGGAAAAAACACAATATTAGGTACGAATTGGCAGCGACATGACAGGCGGGTGGTAGTGGTACGGTCAGGTTTTGAAACGAGGTTTCCCAAGAGGAGGGATTTTGAGGGCTGGAGCGTTTCTAGTATATTTTTCAGTACTAAACTAACCAAATCTTTCACGGGTAAAATATTTTTCTGTTAAATACTTGAATCGTTCACGGGCCACTCATTAAAGCAGATTGTAGATAGCGCATCGGCTTGTAAAAGCCCACCACCACGAAAACTCTATATTAAAACGTGACCGTAAATAGTTGTCCCGTTGCCAGTCCATATAATCTTAGTTCGTGCCACGATTTAAGATAAAGATATACTGGTTAGTGGTTACTCATCGAATACCGATTATGTGACTCAAAAATTGACACTTCATAAAACCACTTGCAGAGCTCCTAGTGGTAAATGTATAAAACAGTGTCGCCAAATGCAGAGGATATTAGTAATAGTTGTACTATAATAATAATAATAAATATTTTGTATAAAATCATTGATTATATCCCAATAATCACGATTATGTTGATAATACAGCTCGTAATACTGTTAGGAGCGCTAGTTAGTGGTTTTTTGTCAGCTGATCTAGATTCTCAGTTTATAAGTCACATTGGTTTACTATTTATGGCCGATGAGCAACCTGTATATCTTAAATCGTGGTTCGTGGTGTTCGTGCCAGGACAAAATAGATAGGTATTATCTCGGTTGACACATTTTTTCCCCGTGTGCGCATCTCTTCTTCACCCGGCCTATAAGTTTATAACGTAGTTCACCACTTTTCATTGGTCCAACATTTTGTCATTCGGATTTAAATTTTGATGGTGATTAAGTAAACAAACAATTAAACATAGATTATAATAACTTAAATCATAATAAATAATATCAAATATAATTTATTAAAATTATATGTGCACTATTAAATAATTAACAAGTAAATACACGCAAAAATACATAAGATAATATTGGCCAATAAGAAGTGGTGAACTACAACACAGGTGCAGTGAGGAAATATTTTAGCGGGTTGTGCGTATCGAAAATCTGTGATGATACCTATCTATTTTGTCATGGAAGAAACTATATTTTCGTATTTTGGTTCTCGTATACGAGAATCAGTGTACGACAATAGTTTCTCGTTCTAGTAACGTTTTACGGGCAGCAGAAACTCTCTATTATATATAATATTTATAGGTATGTATACATAGTATAGCCACAGAGTAATTAAAATATATATAGTATATAGTATATACATTATACCTATACGGCTATACATATATGTATTAATTGTATTTATTTATATTATGTATTATTATATATTTATACATTAAAATATAAAATAAAAGATTTTAAACAACTGTTGTGCCAGTGTAAATAATAGTAGTATCTATGTCAATTATTATTGAGTACCTATACGTATTTATTTTATTTCCAATTTCAATTTATATAGGATCTTATCAACTTTACATAAATAATATATAGCATAATTATAACATATTATATCATTCTAGACAAAGAAACAATGTGTACAGTTTTTTTTTATTCAAATAATGTATTTTCAAAACCTAATAACATAATATAATATAGGTAGGTAGGTATACTGTACACAAGTATTAAATTATAGAGGCCAACGTGAAGGTCTTTTGAAGTTATACAGTTCGGCGTATAGATATATATCATAATATGGAAAACGATGATATTTTTCACTGTAGAAATATTGATGTAAGCACCAATAGATATTATTATGATTGTTCATTTTACATCTATTAAACCGATTCGAACATATTATGTAATTTATAATCGTAGGTACCTATGCGTTATGGTATATTAATTAATATATACCATACCTATACTTAGCGTTTAAACGAGCATACTATATGGGTTACCGTAAATATATCAACATATTACATTGAACAAATATTATATCTGAAAATAATATCATAGCACCTAATATCTGTACATATAACTAAACATTTGTTTAGATAAGTAAAAAGGGCAATATTACTTTAAAATTTTGATCTTATAAACTAAAAATGTTAGCTTTATCACAAATTTGTTTCATGTTATTGTGTTATTATCTATACCTATAAAATAATATTGATCATAAAATTATTTCATTAAGTATAATATTATAATAACATTTACTCTATAATAGTGGGTTTTGGGTTTTGAAGCTCGTTGAGTGGACATTAAAATTGGGCGCATGATTACATCATTATAAATGCAGTGGAAGAAAGAAAAAAAAAACGTTACTCAAAATATATTTATCCGAGATAATTTATAATATAATCCTATTCTTAACTTTCAAATACTTAAATTATGACATCCAACACTGATACTGCATCCCGAATTATCTACATACCTAATATCAAGGCTGGGCAAGTTAACGATATGTTTTAACTCGTTAAGTTAAGTTAATTGAAAATAATATAAGTTAAGTTAAAAGTTACTCGTATATTTTTTTATTAACTTTTAAAGTTAAAAGTTAACTTTGAAAAGAAAAGTAACTTAACTCAGTTAAAAGTTAAAATTTCCTAATTAGGAAAAAAACTCGATATACCTATTATATCGTAAAAAGGTAAAAAAGGATGGTTATTCTTTACGCTCAAAAAGACTACTGGGGACTTTTTCTGCCTGAAAAAGTGTATACATGTAAAAATAAAAATACGACACGTCATTTTAAAACCCATGCATAAATAAGAAATCAGAAAATAACTTCTAACTGCCAAGATACCTATACATTATATATATAAATGTATATATATATAATTTATAATATAAAATATTGTTTGATTCACACTAAAGTGGTATATAAAATAAGACTCATTCGAAAATTTGCATTGTTCTTCGGGCAAATTTAACTCAATTTAGATACTTTTGTATAAAGTTAACTTGAAGTTAACACGTTAATTTTAATAAAAAAGTAACTTATTAAGTTAAAAGTTAATCTGAAAAAAAAGTAACGCGTTAAGTAACTTAATTAAAATTAACTTAACTTTTTAACTTTTAACTCGTTAATGCCCATCCTTGATATTTGGCTTAGGTGAAAATTAATACACGAATATTTTTAATCTTGTATAGAACAATTATTAGACGTATAGAAAATGGAGCACGGCTATGGATAACTTTATAAATGAATTTATGTGCCTATAGTTATATTAACTCCTTTTGTTGGTTTAGTCCCGCTATTCTGGATACAACAATGGCGAAGATATTTATGTAAATGTTTATTGCGTGCGTAATGATAACCACGGCTTAGGACTTTCGTATCGAATCGTTATCTAAGAGCACTTTCCCGTGATGAGAAAAACGTTTGCGATAGTCAAGTCCAATTATAAAGTTGATTATCGACTAGTAGGTAATACAATACGTTTGATTCCTGTCCACTGCCAATTGGTGTAAACTGAATGTACAATAATATGCACTCCTATACGCGACGATAAATGATTGGGCGGTAATTTAATTAATGCGACATATAATTAGAGGATGGATAGTTGATTTGTAAATGTTTGAATTATTTGCCAAGTGTTATCGTTACCTAATAGTGGAACTTTGTATGAAAGCGAGAGTTCGATTATATCCTTAAAATCACTACAGCACAGATTATCTGCGGAAGCGTTATCTTAGAGCACGTTTCCGTGTCGAGAAAAACGTTTACAATAGGTAACTTATAATATAATGTTTATTGTCAATGAATAGAATGTATAATATGTCTTACTTCTGTCCACTACCAATTATTGGTGTAAACCGAAGATGTACCGCATATATACTATTCTATTCTTCGGCAGATAATCGACTACGTTGTTTATCAAATAATAAATTTGATATGAAAATAAACGGAGTTATATTGTGTATACACAATACACAAAATCTACTACCTGATCTCGAGCTGAAGATTGTTCACAGATGTGCATAATCAGGTTGTCTTGGGTTGATGGTTAAAAGATTGATATATATATATAAAAAGTGCGAATTTAATAGATAGATGAATTTATATTCTGGATATTATATTAGGATACGTTATATTAAGATTGAAGTAGTCACGCACAAATCAAGACAAAGACCAAGACCATGGCAGTCTTGGTCTTGGTCTTGGTCTTGTTGACTCAGTAGAAGTCAGTCTAGGTCTTGGTCTTGTTGAATGAATCTAGGTCTTGGTCTTGCAAAATTCTTTCAGCCTTGATTTTTTTTTTTTTTTACCAAAGTTATAAATAAGAATAAATAATTTATTTATACGTACACAAAGGGGGATACAGGGAGTAATGGGAGTCATTTCCCCCTCCGTTCACAAAAAATAATCAGGTAGGTATCTGTGTAGTTGACTGTTTTCGATAACACCGAACTTTCAAGAAATACTAGAATATCTGTTTACCCATATATTTGATAAACGATAATCATTTCCGAAAATATTACAATAGGATATTGATGATTGCATTACGAGAAATCTGTAGATTTGGTGTGGAATTATAAATAATGTATTTAATTCTTTAATTTTTATTTTATTTAAAAGCAAGACTTGCAAGAGTCTTGCAGTTAAGTCTTGGTCTCGGTCTTGGTCTTGCATAAATTTTTATTTCAGTCTTGCTATGAAATAGTAAAATCTTGGTCTTGGTCTTGCTAGCTCTAGTACAGTCTTGGTCTTGGACCAATGACTGCATGACCATGACTGCAAGACCAAGACCGAATTTGCCCATCACTAGATTGAAGGAAAAAACAATAATAATGAAAAATGAAAAAAAGAACTGTACTGTGTCGCTGAGACGTTCATTAAGCCCATATAAAGGCATAAAATCCCCGAGAATCTTATCCACACCATATTGATTTTAAGACTGATCATTGATCGGATTTGACCATTGGTCCAAAATAGTTGTGTCGTAAGTTTTTGATCATTTTAATGTCCCTTTGCGTTTAATTATTTATGCACGTGTTATTGGTCTTATAATAGGTAGTATTATAATATTTACATTTAATTTGGATATTATAGTTATTACCCTATCCATGCCTTTTCTGTCTATTTGTATATTTTATTAATATGCATATTAAAGGTACATTATAATATTTATATACACGCACGTGATCAATATATTACACAATAGTAAATACTTAATGTAAATTTCAAGTTTCTGACATTTTAGTTTTCGTGTTCAAATTTTCGTATTATTTCCCTTATAAAAATGATATATTTTTGTTATGCATTTGAAAATTACTTGGAAAATCAAAAAATGGCTTCTATAAAGTACCAACCAAAACAAATATCCTATCAAAAACCTCTATACCAGAAAACATTTACTGTACTCCTTATACCTGGAACGGTGTATACATAGGTACATAAAAAAATTAAATACATCATTGTAAAACCAATAAATTTATCGCCGTGTTCAGAATATTTAACATTAACATTATCAGATTGGCGGTTAATGTTATAAACTTCAAACTCTGTAGTCTATATATAATTATATTAATGAATAATTAAACTTTAGTTAAAATTCATGTCTAATATGTTAACATTTTCTGATTAATGTGGACATTATCGAATTTCAAACATTATCCGTAACATATTATATTCTACATAATGAAAAAAAAAAAAATTTTAAATAGTATGTACCTATTGGGTTTCGTTTTTGGCATAAACATAGTCGCATAATTTATATTTGAATTGGCCAAAGCAAATGCGAAAATAATAAATATAATGTAATTTTAATTTGTTGGTATTGGAAAGGAAAGAATAATTTATTTATATAGAGGGATCGAATGGTTTACGAGGAGATTATAATATACTAATAATAATATAATAATACTATCAGAGGAATCTTTCTATATAGGTATACATAGGTATGATATATATATATATATAAGCCTACCAAAATTAATTTTCAATGTTTTTACTCCCTCCGCGTTGTAAAATTCCATCCATAAATCTGTCATCCGGCATATTATCGTGAATATATGTAAAATAGGAATAACGAATGATATATAGTTCATATACCTCACTAAATTGGAATCAAAAGCTAAAAGGCATTCTTTTAACATTCATTTAATGACAAACATTCATGAAATCTGTTCATTAATTGGTACGTGGATAACAAAAGCTAAAATTCTCATCTTTTTTGCAGAAGACGTCAAAATCTATTTGAGAATTGACTCTCCGTCTGATCGTTTTCTTCTTCGGGCTGAGCTTGATATATTTCAGGACTGGGTTAAGCGTTTCGGATTAAAACATATCCTCGACAAATGTAATGTTATGTCTTTTTCCGGGAGTCGCCGTTTCCTATTATATTATTGTTATTTCCTGAATAATATTTTACTTGACCGAGTTCACTGTATCAAATACCTTGAAATCCACCATACTCCTTCTTTGAGTTTTGAACAACATATAAATATACCAGTCTGTAGAGCTTTAAAAGTTTTGGGTTTCATTAAGCGGAATACAAAGGTCTTTTTACCTTTTAAAATTGTCTTCGCACCCTTTACTTTTCCTTGGTTCGCTCTATTCAGTAATATGGTGCGGTAATTTGGCATCTCTACTTGGCCAAGGACCAATTAAGATTAAATCGAGTTTGAACATATCCTACGCCTTATATATAAGTACTTGAGATAGAGTATCCTCCTCACGACTATTCCCTCATTCTCAACACTCTAAATATATTATTATGTTTTTCTCGACATTTTGACGTAGATCTTGCTTTAATTTCCTCTCTTTTAAAAGGCTAATTAGATGTTCATGACCTCACTTTCATGATTTTATTCCGTATTCCATCTTAGTCTACTATAATCCACCAATTGTTCCACGTTCCCATTTATTCCACTTCCTTTGGACACAATCATCCTTTCCACAGAATGTTATGTAACTTAAATAATTCTAACTTTTACCTATAATTTAATTCTAAATTATGATATTTTTAAAATGTACATTAAACATAATTTTCGGGTACAGACATAAAAAGTACATTATTGTAAATCAATACATTCGGCGTTTCGCTCAGAATCTAAAAAGTCCTACTTATATTTTTACTAAAAAAATGTATGCAAATCTGCGATTTACTCGTTAAATATTATGAATTTATTGAATTTCATATCACAGGATTTATATAATATAAATTATAAAGTATGTATAAGTATTAATAGATAATTGGTTTTTCTAAACTAAAAGGAAATCTAAATGTAAAATAGGATATTGGAAGTTATAATATTATATCAGTCAAGCGAAAAAATTCATTTTTTGGTTAATGTACATTGTAATATTTTATAAAACTGAGTTATATTAATTATTAAATAATATATTTTAATGTTTTATAGAAATTATAAAGTAGAAATATAATTCTAAGTAATATGTATTCGTGATAAGACTGAGCAATAGACAATTATAGAGTACAAATAAAAAGTATAAGATTAACCTGTCAATCGTTAATTGGTTATTAGTTTTAATTTGAGATTAATAATAACTCGAAAACGATTATTTTAAATTCAGGAGCTCGTTGCTCGGTTTACCATGTTATGATTTTTCAATGTTTTAAAATTTTTCAGTATTTTTTTTTTTTTAATAAAAACTAATTTTAAAAAAAACAAAAAGATTTTTTTGTAAATAATATTTGATTATTATAACTAGCGATAAAATATTTAACTCATATATAGTCTATGAATTGGAAGTCTCATAGGTAAATAATGTAAATTATTTTAACAGAAAAAAAGTATGTACCTACCTTATATCCTCATTATAAAGTAGGTATAAATAAATATATCGCATTATAAAATTAATCAAAATATAGTACCCTCATAATGTAATTAAAATGTTATAAATGTTTAAATAGCTTATGGCTTATTATATTATATATATAATATAATAATATTAATTTTATATTAAATTTTCAAGTTTTAAAATACAAAGTGACACAATTTATCAAAAGAAGTATAAAAGAATTGATTAATCATGTCTGTAGGAAAATGTTAAACCTATATTAAATTTTATCTCTGAAAATGTATGTAAAGTGGTTGGATTTTAGGGTAATTGTCGTTTATAATATTACAAAATTCTTTTGATTTCATTACGTTTAACTACCTATAATACGTATTATATGGAAATAATATTTAGTAAAGTTTTAAATAATTGTGAAATAAGCGTTCACTAAGTGGGTATAGGATTTTACATGGATCTATGTTCAGCCTAAAATGAAATACAAAAAATCAAAAAGAATATTGTGATAAAAAAAATGTACATATAACTGCCAAATGTATGCATACTGTGATTGTTTCCGTTACATTTAAACAAAAATGAGACAACAGGAGTAATTGTAATAGACTAAAAGACACCATCGATTAAACGATTCAAAAATGAAATGATTGCTTCATAACACCCATTTTTACTTAATCAGATGTCATCTGGAATATTTATATTAGGAATTTATGTATTAAAAATGGGAATTTTTCAAATTTGAGTATAGTTGGATCGAATAAATTAAAAAAATATAGGTACATAGATTTAGATGACTAGGGCTTATTTCTTTTATATTTGTAAAAATAAAGGAGAGTGTTCTGCTCAAACAGAGAAAAATGATTTATTTATTTTTATTTTTTAACCATTAAACTTATAGCAGTTGGATATCTTGAAAAAGATTCGTTTTTAGTTGATTTTATAAGATAAATCGCATTAGTTTCCTTATCTCTGGTTATATTACTCCTTAACTATCGATGTTGTGAAGTCCGTTGATTATGGTTTATGGTATTGTAATGTTTTTTTTATAAACTTCCAACGTATATTTTAGGAAATCTTTAAAAAATTAAAATAAGTGGGTCGTTAAATAAATTATAATCTTTCTATATTTTACATAAACATTATTATTTTTTATCAAACTTCCTGCAGCAGTAAAATGAACGAATACAACGTATAACAACATATTATATTAGAATTGCTTGGTTATGTATTATATCTCGGACTAGAATGTTTATAAACGGAAAAATGGAAAATATGCATTAAAAAAAATATTTACAATTTAATATGTTCATTATATTAATAATAATCATTATGAAACATGATATAAGTACATTATAATTTAAATATTTAACGAATTCTATAGAACATTTCATTTAACTTCTAAGTGCATATACTCCGTATACTAATATACCAATATTGAATTCTCGAAATAAATAAATAAGCGATAAATTATATATAATAAATTTATATAAAACAGATAATGAAACTCAGATTTAAATAACAAAATATAAAATGACGTTTTATTTAGTATTTTGTTTCAAAAACCGTCAAATATATGTGGTTAAAAACAGAATTTCTAATCTAAAAATGGATATAATAGGACAATCTAAAAAAACATGTTTAATCATATATATCCTAGTTCTTAATTATATCTATATCCAGTGGTTAGGTTTAGGTTATGTTAGGGGGACGGAGTTACTCTTAATTTTTTTCAGCTTGCCCCCTTATTTAATTTATCAAGAAACATAGGAACGCTTAAAATTGTTATAAATCAAAAAAAGTATATCACACTTTAAATGTATACATCAATTATTTTTATATAGAGCTAATAAATCGACGTGAAAATTTTTTCAAGATTTTCTGATTGCATTTCAGTAATTTATAAAACAAATTTTTATCCGTTTTGGGTAAAGCGAAATTTTAATTGAAAATTTACTTATTTAGTACATTAAAAATGTAAATTTTCGATATACTCGGTAGTTCATTAATAGATTTATTCTCTCTGATTATAGAGGTGTAGCAAAGTCATTTTTCAAGGATGGAGGAATGAAGGGGTTTAACCAAATAGTTATATAGCTGATGCCCAAATAATTTATTATGACTATATTTCCCTCTGCAGTACCTAAATTCTCCTTTAAGGGAGTTTTTCTTGATTAAGGACTTTTGGTTTAAGGTTGTTAATTGTGTGTGGGGGACTTTTTCTTGCATATTCCCTGGAACGCTGATTTTTTAACTAAGCCAATTGCCTGTCCTTAATTTTTTTCCAATTCAACTACTGTCTATATCATAGAATAATAATATGATTGTATGGAGAAGTTAAAAAAACATAGGTATATAATATTATGTATAGCAAAATGAAGTATCTAAAAATGAACAGAAAGAGAGAAAATAATCCTTTTTATAAGTGCAACATATTATTAATAATATATTATGAGGGCTTATTTTAAATTTTTTTTAAACTATTAAATATAATAGTTTTATTAATAAACAATTTTCATTATTGATACAATTGATAATTATTTTTTTCATATCTGGCCAACTAATTTCGGTCTGTTAAAACAATTATTTTGTAAAAATGTCAACATTATATACTAGTACTATGGCCACCAACTGACCCATAGGTATATGGACAGTAATAACAATTTATTATAAAAATATTATTCTTTTTATATTCTTAATTAATTTAAGCTTTATTTCGTATTTCATTCAAATAATTTCATATAATTAGTATAAATATACAATATATTTTTATATTACTAAAGCAATATTTAAAATTAATTGATAGTTTGTTTTAATTATATATTTTTACAATAACGTGTTTAATATAGATTTAATTGGGCTGTTTTGCATATTATATTATTACTTCAGAGTTTCAAAAATAATTAATACCTACATAAATAAAATATGCGTAATTTTGATTTGAAGAGGCCAATATGGATCAAAATATGGAGTATTCATAAGAAACTTTTTTTTATTCACCAAGTATTTTTTGAAACAATTTTTATTTTATAATATTTTAAAATTGTGTTATGATAATCCATGTTTTATAACTATTATTATAATATTGTATAGACTATAGTAAGAAAAACACTTTATTCGTTTTTTATTGTATATATATTATTAATAATTTGTGATATAAAAGGCATGTATATCTATTGTTTTTTGTAACAAAAAATAAACAATGCACTTAATAGTTGTTATAATTTATAGTTTTAGAGTTTGACAGATATTTTCAAGGGGAATACTTATTCTTCGTGAATAAAATAAGTATGTGGGGTAGCTGTATAAAAAGTTATAATGAAGAAGTCAACGGACGACCTTTCTTCATATTCTTTGTCCTACTTCGACTATTTTCTATTAGGTAGGTTTCCTACTTTTTACCTGTAGGTTCTGTTTTAATTACTACCTATATCAGTTTTTTTAACGTTTGTATATAATTTTGTACCAATTTTTATTGTATTTTATTTAGCTTAGTATATAAAATGTGTTTTGACCATTTTGTACTTGCAGCGGTATTATTTATAATTTAATCACAGTATTTGATGTTAATCCCATATAATTGGAATTCGTATTCAGTATTGTTTTAGATAGTATTTAAATATTATATGATAGTAACTAATGCGATTATTTCTTCTATAATTAATCACTTTTTTTTCTTAAAAACCCTTATCGAGGGGTATTTAACATATATTTATCACGTTAAAAGCATTATCCATATAATGCAAAATGTTTTTCTTTTATTTTTAACGTCAATTTGTCAGTTATTTTTACTTGTATATAATAGATGTATAAATAAAATAACAATTATTTAAATTAATGATTACTATTTTATTAGAAAGGAATATATTATATAGATATTAATAGCTGCTGTTATGTCGGATTGTTTGATTGACTAGTATTCTTATTTTTTATACCAACTGGCGGAGCACGGGCACGTTTTTTGCGAACCCTTACTGTCGCGTACACACTGTCCGTTTTTTCGGGTGCGCCCGTTAGGTTAGGTTAGGTTAGGTTAGGTGGTTAAATCGTTGGATCGGTCGTCTATTAGGTACTATTAAAGTATGGTCCCGGGAACTATTGTTATTTCCTAGAGCTTTGCTGGCCAGTTTGAACTCCTCGACGGTAATTTACTCCACCGTTATGCTATCCACAGTGCCGGATCTAGGGGGGGGGAGAACAGGGGAATTTGCCCCGGGCGCCATTATGATGGGGCGCAAAATGTAAAAATATTTAAACTTTTCGTCCCGTTTTTGGAAGTGGGGTCCCACTTAATTTTTTAATAGGAATTGACGAATGACTTTTTTTTTTTTTTTCCTCATAAAAATTTAAAAAGGGGCGCTACACAATTATTTTTGCCCCGGGCGACAAATTCTCTAGATCCGGCACTGGCTATCCATATTCCATTCTTACCGAGTTTTTCCATTACTACTGTGTAAGGTAGACCTCAGGAGTCAAGTCTGGGACAAGGTCACGGAGATTTTTTCCATGCCCAGTCCTCGGCCTGCTAATTAATTGCCTCGACTAGTGCAATTTTGATGCTTTCTTTGTATTCTCCCCTTCTACACTGCTATATAGACTCCTTGTCGTTTTATTTTCCTCTGGAAAACACTACGGATATGGTTAGCAGCAGTCTTTCGTAATATCCCTAGTTCTGACGACCACCAGTGTTACGGATCTTCTTGAACACTCGTCTCGATAGTTAGACATAGATTTCTCGGACGCCACTTTTAGCTGTCGCACAAGAATATCCGCCGCATCCGTACCTGAGGGAACGATGTTCTAGGGTATGTTTATCGAGGCTTCTGTAACTCTCTTCGGTCGGATTTTCCAGCTACTCCATTTAGGCGTAGCAGGGTATGGTGAGCGGGCGGGTAAATTGTATTTCGAACGAAATATATTTGTGGTCTCTAAACCGGGTTGGTTTATAAAAAAACCCAACCAAAAATAACAACCGGGTTTTATTGGGTTTAACCCACCTAAAAAAAACCCAATACACCAACTTAGAAAAATTAAAACATTTTATTATGGTTAAATGAAATATATTGAATTTTATTCATTGAATAGTAAATATTAAAATTCCTATTTAGAAAATTAAAAATTCAATGAACTATAGAAATATTCATGTGTTTGGTAATAATAATAATATTATATAGGTATTATTATTAATATAGGTACCAAAGTTAATACAAATTATATAACCTATTATTGTATAGTATAATATAATTTATTATATTAAATTATACTAATATGTTAATGGTCTTGGTCAGGACTGGTTGCTTATGAGTAATAAATTATAAAAGTAAAACAAAAATATTATTAAATCTTTTTAAAAAATACAGTGTATGTAATATGGGGGAATAAATGAAATTTTTATTGGGTTGAAGTGGGTGTTAAAAAAAAAACAGCCCATTCAAACTCATTTTTAGTGGGTTTAAATGGTTTTTTTTAAATAATAAAACCCATTAAAATTCACCCAAAGAATTTTTTTAAAATACCAAGGGTAATATTGGGCTTTTCCGGGTTTTATGGAAAAACCCCAATTTAACCTACTAAAAATGGTTTTATTTTTTAATCCACCAACCCAATAAAATTTTTATTTTTTTAAACCCGGGTTTTTTCCAACCCTGTCTCTAAGTGTTACTTCTTCCTGTTTTTCTTTCTTTCTCAACTTGCGAGTTCATTTTTATGTATTGAACGTGAACGTGAACGAATTCATTTTTTATCCAGTTACTACCAGTAAGTATTTGTTATTATAAAGTAATGTAATCGAAACGATAGGGTTAATATAGTTAGTTCGGAGGATTAAAATGATACTCTTAATCCACAATTCTCTACTACACAATTTCTTAAATCTAAATTTGAAATGCTATAAACTATAAATAAACTATGGGGTTAATATTCTATTTGTGTATGTCAACATCTTCAGAAAAATAATCTTGCGTTGGAATATGATGCGGTAAAATAGGTTTGTATTTAAATTAAATTAAAAAATCTGCAAGATAGAAATTAGTAAAAAAATACAGTATAGGTGTTAAAATAAATGTTTGTAAACACAAAAAGTTACTCAGTTAATAAGATGTTAACATGATCGAAGAATCATATTGTATTTTATTTATTTAATGTAAACTACATTAGCCATAAGTCCTATATTGTATTAAATATGAATAATAATTATTAGTTTAATCGTAGTTTAAACACAACACGCCCCGAGTTATTATGTGATCTCGAGGCAAGTGGCTTCATAATGTTCAAAAGTGTGTGTATTTTTTTTAACCGAAATAATTTGCATATCTATAAAGAAACAGACGCTATATTGTGTATAAGTGGGCGTTGCGTCATTTTACAATTTTAATAGGTATAAGATTTGACGTGTGTCATTATTAATTATTATTAGAGGAAAACGTGCTGGAAATATTATCAGAACTGTCGTACTCTTAAAGAAAAATAATGACGGTTTAAACTTAATCTTGATCTAGATAATCTAACCTTTTTGTCAACTTATATATATATATACATTGTATATACCTGAAGGACTTGACGAAATTTACCAAATTATTATTATTATATGGTGTACGAATAACATTTTGGATAAGTCATAAAATATGTATAGATTTTCTAGAGTGAAACTCATTATTGTTAATGTATCGTGGGCTTAATATGAAAAGATCGTAAATTGAAAAGAACAAAAATGTTTTTTTTTTTTTTTTATTAAAAATTGGAGACCCTATATTTGCATACTATAATAAATAGAAGTGAAATTGTCTATCTAACGAAAATTCGGCAGATAATTAATTTTATTTGTGTGTAAGACGTAGATCCAAGTAATTTTGTTGGTATGAGAAAGCTCTAATCGAGAAATTTAATGTATGCGGGTGTATGAAAAGGTTCCATTTAGTTTAAATCTCTAAAGAAACCCGTATATTGACATTTTAGTATTGTAATTTAACACTTGGTTAATATTTAGTAAAAATTTAGATTATAATATAAGAGGACGTCGTACGCACGGGGTTTTAGGAGTTTTGTTCGGGCAATTTTTAAGAAATTTTAAGATAAAATCTTAAAATAGTTATTCATTTTTTAAAAACCATTTTTTTGGGAGAATCTTACGGATGGTAAAACATCAGTTATACTTGTGATATCGAAAAAAAAAGATGGCAGATAATTTTGTCTACAATATTATGTCAACATTTGCTCATAAAATATATCATGATTACACAACATAAAAAGTGGTACTGATACAGATCTATTTTTAAATTACTTTTAAATTGCACTTAAATATTTTCAAATAATAAAATTTTTGTTTTTATTAAAATTTCATAAAAATTGCCTGCGCAGTAACCCTTGAAAATCGTATTTGTGGCGTTCTCTTTAAAATTTTACAAACAAAAGTAAAAATAATATAATGTAAACTTGATAAAAATAAACTTAGGTGTCATGGAAGTAATTTGAGTATTTGTATTTAATTTAACGCAATTTCATTAGGTATACTATTTAAAATCAAATTTGTTATATCCGAAATCCAACGGCTAACAGTAAATATGATTGGGTATATTTATTATATAGGTATCCCTATATATATGTATAGGTACTGTATATTAATATCAATTTTGTAGAAAAAATTTATTGTTAGCAAAAATGAATCCCGGATAAAAAGTCCGATTTAAAAATAGTTGGACAAAAAGCCCGAGTTATATACTTTTTTATTATTATTTTAAAAATTTAATTTAAATTTATTATAATAATTTTTTTTCATTTTAATTTTGCTTATATAATTAAAAAATGTATTGTACCTATAGTTAATTTTTTTTATTGATTTTTTTAATTTATATTTTTATGTTTTTATTCAATTTATTTTATCTTTTTTATTTATTTTGATGTGATATTAATATGTACCTAACTAGATTTTCATCGTTTAAATGTCTCAATTTTTTAATTTAATTTAAAAAATTTTTTCCCGTATATTTTGATACGTACCTAATACGTACCGTAAATTGGGATAACATATTGGCCCAATTTTCGTATTTTTTTTCAAATATTAGGCTAATTATTAACCAAACATTTTTATAAAATTTTACATGATAATTTTTTTTGACTAAAACATGAAAGTATAAAAGGTAATAGTAAAGGGAAATTAGTATTTTTAGTACCTATTTATTAAAATAAAACAAATATAATTTTTACTACGAATTCGATGTGTTAATATTATATATATATAGTTAAAAATTGTGTCCAGGCTTTTAGACTAACTATTTTAAATCGAACTTTTTGACCGATTACCAGCAAAAATTTAATATTACAATATATTATATTATGTATTATATGGCATCTACTTTACTTTTCCCTTCAAAATTGGCAACCAATTGTGTAAGGAAACAATTTAAATAATTATTCCAACCGTATTTTTTTCATGTAAATTTAAGGTCTATGACATTTTTTCTTTTAATTAGGTATTTGGCATTTAGTCGGTAACTTATTATAAGTAGGTATATCAGCAAATTATTATAGAAAGTTGTTTGTTAATATTTTTATTTTTGTTTTATATATTAGGAGAAGTTAATTAAGTCGCCAAACATTTGGGGTTGTCGGTAACTTATAGAAAATGTTGATGACTTTATTTTTTTTTTTTTTGGGGAGGGGGGCGCCCAGTTGAATCATTTTTTAGGGATGGCTCTGCACACGAGTAAGCTGAGATAATTTCGTATAAACACGTTTTATTAGGGGTGCATTATGGGGTGTAAAGGGTGCATTGTACCGGGCATCAATTTCCAGGGGGCGTATGATAGGGGAGCAGTAATTCCAAAGACGCAAATTCAACGGTTTTTATGCGAAAGACCTTGTTTTTTTTTTTTTTGCTAATTTAAGTATTTACGTTTTTAAAGAAACGGAAAATTACATCCCCTCCCCCCAAATTTGTATTATACGAGAATATAATATATCATATAAATGTAGATTATTATAAATTAATATTAACGACCAGCCGAGTATGAATTCGACTCCTACTAGAATTAATAATTGGTTATACATATAGATAAGTAGTTATTATTGTTATTACTTATTTATAATCAATATAATATAATATGATGTATGTTATAAAGTTATATTATTACCTATATTATGTCAATAGGGTATAGGCTATTCGCTATATTATGGTTAAATTTATACTAATTTAGAAATTTTTTTTAAACGTTTTTCATTTTCATATTGTTTTCCATTTGTACTCAGTAAATTAATAATAAATATAGTTACAATTTAATTTTTTAATTTGTTGACGTTTAGAAATATTACATTTAAAAAGTCGTCCAGATACAGATGTTGTATCATTATTATTTTAAAATTGAAATAAAAGATAAATCATTGCATTCATAAAACGATTCTGAGCGAAGTTCAATATATTAATATAATTTAAAAAATGTATATGTATATCTAGGTAATCATGACGATTTTACTTGTTATTTCATTATTTCCTCTACATTTGTAAAATATTTTCGTTATGATAACGGCCCTAAATTACTTATTATTTTTCCCAATTTAACGTAAATTTTAAGGACCGTTAACGTTATTGGGTATCCATAGAGAAATACATATTAGTAAATATTTATGTCTTGGCTTAATAGTCTATAAAATTCGATATATTTTTTGTAGATTTATTAATAATATTAAAAAATGATTTAAATATGTAATGATTCGATGTATTCTCTATTGTAATGAAGGGAAAGCGTACCCCTATAGCTAATTTTGCAATTAATTTTTTTATATCCCCCTCCATCAAAAATTCCTGAGAATCCCACTTTTATTATTGCATAATAATGAATTTAGGATGCGCAGATGATTATTTATAGAAAGACATTTTGATCTAATATACGATAATAATGGGTAAGATGCGTTTGACAATAAGTCTTTAAAATATTTTGGCGAAAAAATAAAAAGGCCTATAAGATGAAAACGAGTTGTTTATTTGGCTTAGGACCAAAAAAATTGTTGAACATTTTCAAAGGAAAATATAAGACAATATAATAATTTGCATTGAATACAGGGGAAAGATGGATGATAGCCCTTTTTGAATGACTTCTGGCAGTAATGAGATCAAATCTAGGAGACCTGTTTAGTGGGTATTTTTATTGGAATATTTTAGGTCATTTGACGTCAATGATTTAACGGGTAGAGTGGGAGAGGAAAATTAAGAAAAAAATTTGTGCAGTTTTCGTTTTATTAACATCAATTATATAAATTATATTGAAGAGCTTGACTGAAATATATAAAAAAAAGTGTACTTTGAACAGATCAAATTTTTTAGACTCAAATGAAGCAAAGCTATTATCAGGTTATCAGCTGTTATCAGATTTTTTTATTGAGGATTATTAGGTTAGATGCGATTTACATGGCAATACGTGCATTGCGTTGCTCTTCAGAGACTGCTATCTTTTGAAGATGGTTAGGTAATTTTTAAAGGTTTTTGATTTATGATCGACAAGTGTTTTCTTTATATGCAAATTAACTAAACAATTATAATTTTGCTTAAGAGAATAGAAACGAATTCGTTGAAAGAACGCTCTAACGCAGAGCTATAAATAAATAGTTC
Source organism: Pemphigus obesinymphae (assembly GCA_025469235.1). Lineage (NCBI taxonomy): Eukaryota > Metazoa > Arthropoda > Insecta > Hemiptera > Aphididae > Pemphigus > Pemphigus obesinymphae. The sequence continues at coordinate 19,710 of JAIPRL010006656.1, forward strand.
TGGGGGTTTTCAACTATTTTTTATATCAATCTCTTTTGGAAGTAAATTAAATATGAAAGAAACTAAGTTAAAACTTGAGGCTGATCAAGCAACTGACTGAATACTGTTATTTAGATTACTTACAGAAAACCCTAAATCGTCAGCCGTCATGCGTTTTTAATTTAATTTCTGAAACGTTTTAAGAAAAAATAAAATCTAACAATATAAAAATATGTATATTTTAAAAATAGTCCAGTGTCAGCACCACTTATATTATTTTATTATTGTGTTATCACGATATTTGTTAACTATATCGTTTTACAAGATATAAATGTTCATAGATCGTAGTCTAACAACCAAAGTTTTACATAAAATTATCTGTGTTCCGCCGTCATTTAACGTTAAAATATGTTGTCATATTTTGTATTTGCCATTAATCTCAGATTATCTAATATATGATAATGAGTTATGTACCTACATCGTACATAGGTACATATAAAATATACTTAACTGTACTAACTATTATTATTCACTTTGTTTTTGAAAATATCACAACAATTCCAGTTTTAACGGTTTTAAGTAGGTATAGTATTAATATTCAATGATCCTGTAATATTATATGGCACTTAACCTGTTGACATTTTTTAATGAATGATTATTATTTCGTTTCTCTTGTTTCTCTGCGACTACTCGAAAGGTAAATTGTTTACTGAATTTGATCTATATATTTGAATAACTCAAATTCGGTAATAATGTAAGAAATAATACCAAAATCTTATTTTTACATTAAGACAAAAAAACTCGTTAAAAAAAAATAATTAAGAACTATGTTAGTGTTACTTACATAAAATTATAATTTATGTTTTAATAAAAGTCAAATACAAAAATAATAAAAATTTATATATGTGGGTTATACATATTTAAGAATATTAGGATTACTCTTATATTGTTTTATTTATTTTATTATTAGGTATTAGTTATAATTTAATAATAATCATTATTTTGGAAAATTTTTCTAAAAATGTAATCAAATTAGATTGGTAATTCACAGTACTCGAAATGAAGGGATGCGTAAGGGGGCGGAGCTCCTCGAATATTTTATAATATTTTGAGAGCACTCTTTTTGATTATTTTTTACAGTATTGGTGATAGAAAATGATAAGCTGTAACAGGCCACTGTGCTATCTTTTACGTATTATTTACCCACAGTGCCGTTACAAATAACCTCTCGTCAGCCTTGATAAGCTTTCTATGGCCAATACGAGTTACATAGTTTGAGGGAACGCTCATTTATTGAAAACTCGAGAGTACCCCCCCCTTCTTCTATTTTTCCAATTCGAGCCCTGGTAATTCATCAATGCCTCGAACGGACAAAATACAAATGGTCAAAATCTCAAACATACTAATTATTCTGCAGAAAATAATTGATCGGGAAAATTTTAAACTGCATAAAAATATAAAATTTAATAATTATTTTTCTAGGGAGCATTAACTATTTAATTTTAATAATGGTAAATATCTTTAATCACCTTTATCAACAACATTTTCGAAGGAAAGATCAAGGGGAGAAGAGGAAGAGGACGATCTAGAACTTCCTACTTTCAAGATGCTGCAGATGAACACAACCTCATACTCACAGCTGAAGAACCTAGCAACTAACAGGAAGACATAGCTATCACGACAAGGCGCTACCTCTAGATAAAAAAAAAATGGTAAATAAATTTATAAATTATTTGGAATTTTGTTGATCAATATATTTCAATGTTTAAGATTCGGTTATAATTTTTAATTCAAAAAGTTAACTCTATACCAATGTATAACAATATGTATAATTTGTATAAAAATACCTAAATATTGCTCTACTATAGTCGTACTTGTGTACTGAAGATAATTACAACGTTATCAAAATACGTATTTACATAATAAAAGTAAATATCTTTGTGAAATTTAGTTAAAATGTATATTTTTATATTAGTATATATTTAGTATATTACAGTACGTCAGTAGGTACCTATATTATTTTGAACAAAACAAAAGTAAATTGTATAATAATAATAAGAGAAAACAATTTTATACCAATGTCAAATATATAATTTAAAAATATATATCTAAAACAATATTTTTTTTTTTTTTTGTTAATTTCATAATATTATTAATCATAATTTATATACATTTTCTAGAAAATATATGACACCCCAATATTTTGGTCAGTAAAATGTAATTGTATTTATAGAACATACATTTATTTGTTATATTTAAAAAGACGTATACGAACCCACTTTTTAAGAGGTTATGTATAGGCAAATTTTAAAAAATTTCAGAAAAATAAAAATAAAACAATTTAAAAACAGTCCTGCAGTATCAATTCCGTGTTTTATTGCTGTGTTTAAAATCGAATTAAGTCGGACATAATTGTAGAGCTATTTGGAAAGTCAAATTTTAAATTTGAAAATAGATTTGAATTTACCGGTCAATTACATAATATATGATCAATGTTTATAAAACGCAATCTTATAATGATATATAACATTACCAAGAAAAATGTTATTAGTAGAAAATTTTATTTGACGAATTAAAAACTATTATCAGAATAATTGAAATCTGACTTTTCAAAATCCCACCCGCACCGTCTTGTCTAGCTTTTAAGTCAATGTTTACATTGACATTGTGGCCTCTTAAGTTATTATTCTAAAAATCTAGTTTTATAAATTACCATGGTTATGGTCTATATAAACATAACTGCCACTAACTAACTAACTATACCTATTAACGAATGTATGCTAATGATGTTATCTATTGACGAAAATAAAAATAAAATACGACTTGCCATTCGACGACATATTGTTGAATATACGCGAGAAAAGACCTACGAAATTGAACAAATTGTCACCACACATTCTCGTTTCCTGCGACAAGATTAGGTCGCATTATTATTATTCGGTTACCTATCTTGGAAATAAAAAAATTTACATTAGTTATTAATACTTATTATTAAAAATATTTACGCATAATATAACTATGTGAGTACAACAAAAAAATATCTATACAAGTATATTTACGCTAGATTAACTAATATATATATATGACATTAAATTATAAATATTTTTTAAGCTATTTACGTAATTTATGGATAATAACCTTTACTTGTTGTTTAAACATTTTTGTTTGAGCATTTCATGTATAAAACGAATTCGTAAATATCAAATTGACCGTCTTCCAAATAGGTATTATGTTGAAAATTACTCGAATAGTCGAATAATAATATTAACTTAATAACATCGTGATCCACGTTCAAAATATTTACGTAAAAATCAATAGGTAATAATAATAATAAATAGAACACAAAATAAATTCATATGCTCGTTAAACCTGGATCACACGGTCAAACTTTTTATAAAATAGGTATTTGGCGTTTGTCAAACGCCAAATATTTATTTGAAATAATGGTCACACTCACTAACAAATAAATATTTGAATATGTGAAATTTAAAAGTCATTGATGATTAGTCCAGTTTAACGATTTAAAAATATGTACGCAGTATGGGTACATGAAAGTATGTGTACTATATAGATATGTAATATGAGGGCCGGATTTACATTAATGGTGGCCCGAGGCTAAAAAGGATGGTAGTGCCTTTTCAAAAACCGCAAATAGTCAAAAAAAAGATCATTTAGAACATTTTTCTAAAATCTTAAAAAGTCAATTTTAAAAGGCAAACGAGCAAAAAAAATGATGACCGTATTTCGCTCATTTCTGTGGTGATTTCATCCAAAAAACATGTTTATGACATGTATCCGAGACTTTTATCAACGTAAAGGTCACAACGTTGTCTCCAAAAATCAATAAACAATGCCCTTTGGTTATTTATCCATTGTGGTGCCTTTATGTTTACTTCATTCTAGATATATATTTATATTTTATATGCCATAATTATATCCGAGGTTTCAGGTTATAAATGTATTAAATACGTATCTTTATTTTATTCTGAGACATTTTCAATAAGTAAGTATTAAGTATTTATTTATTTTCAATTGTAATTTATTTGTTATCGATATTATATCATATCAAAATCTAATAGAAAGTTCTTATCATTTTTATAAATTTTATTGATAAATACCAAATATTTGATAAGAAGTTTATCCGTGTTATACCAAAAGGAAAGAAAATCGAAGATTTTATGACCACGGTCATATAAAATGATATTTTGTCATAGAACCTAAAATGTTTATTAGACAATAGAATAGTAGATATTACAAATCATAGATGTAAGTACTGTATAATAATATATCTACCTATGTATAAAATCGTCCATATAGATATGATCACATCACAGATTTTATTACAATGTTACATATGTATATAAAGCAAATTTTAAACACGTGAAAACAAACGATTCGTTCATTTAATATTTAAATGTTTAAATAAATTACGATTTCAAATAATACATAATGATAAAAATATTTATCGTTAATTATATTATATTAGTTACTACTTTACTAGTATTGATCTTATTTTTAATAATATTTTTCAAATTTTATATTTTTCGATATAATATCAATAGTTTCTTACATTTTGTAATTTTCAAAAAACACAGTAATTTGCTTAAAATAAAAATATACCTAACAATGCCTATTTAAAATTATACATACAAAATACAAATTAAATAACATTGTTTTCATTTAAAAAGCTAAGCTATACATATACGTACATAATATATGTACATATATTTTTTAATTGGTCCGTTTTTAAAATAAGAGGCGAAGCAAAAACTTTGTATACGTTATAATAGCGTAGGTACCTATATATATATATATAATATTACGGGTGAAAATAATTCATATTTATAGCATAATATACACATTATATAGGTAAAAAGCACATGTTTTATGTGATATTTTTTATGTTTTTACCATTTTTTTGGTCAATTTTTTTAAAAATTTTTTTTGATGATTTTGTATCACAAAATATTAATGTTATAATATAAGTATGGTATAAAAAATCAATTTTGAAAATATGGATTTAGAACCCTTATTATTCATTCTAATCCATTCGTATCGTTCATTCTAATCGATATATTTTTGAATGAATGTACCAAACGAAACCATGATTATATCAGGACTTAGGGCTTGGGAGGATGATATTCAGCATTATAATCAATTGGCAAAATATAAGGTTGATAACTTCGAACTGAATCAGGATGTACCTACACTAGATATGTAATTACCCCCAACGACAGCTCTATATAAGCTTTATACATGTTTAAAATATTTATTTTACTTACCCAATTTATAAATTATATAGTAATATGCAATGCATATTACCTTCTGGAAAGTTTTGTTCTTTTTTATAATATTATGTTAAATGACAGTCAGTACGCCAACGATTATATACGTGTTTTCAGAACATAATATGTGCTACCAATATAATATTATATAAGTACGTGAATCTGTAAAAATGTATATAAAAATCATCAATTTTATTTGGAAAAAAAATATATTGCAAAATAAATACATAATAATAGCCTGCAATAGATTATACTGAAAACTTTTTTTTGTTTAATTTAAATTCAAATAGTCAATTATTTCATAATAACATATAAATATGTATTTATATTCTTTTTCGATAGTATGATGCCATTATTCCAGATAAAAACGAAAAAAAGTACAAAAATATAATACAATTCAATTATTATAAATATATTTTTAGATCGTATTTAATTTAAAATCATTTTTATCGGAATATATATTTATATTAATGACGTATAAAGTATAAAGTTTAAAGACAATATTTAGGTACACATATTTTATGTTTATTGTTATAAAACGTGCAAAAATAATTAAAATATAACAATAATATATCCCTAGCACACCAAATCAGTTTTTATATTTTCCTAGGTACCTATTTTTAAAAAAACTAGGTATAACGAGGATAGAGAGAAACAAACTCCTCACTTATATTTCGTGTCGTATCAACATATAAGGGATAAGCACTTGATATTAATATATTTTTTGTTCTAACAACTGAATTATTTATTATTTATTTTATATTTACGTTTTTAACCAATAGGTAAAATAACACAAGATTTAAAAAATTGTTAGATCATAGAAACACCGTTTTATTTTGTAGAGAATTATATTATAATATAATATATTTTATATAATATATATTATATAATTATATGTATACACAAAATATTTAAAAATAATAATGTACATAAAAAATAAAATAATGTACCCATATAAAATAAGTAAATATGGACAATTTGATTAGGAAAGTTGTTGATTCTCGGACATTTAGATTTATTTAATAAGCATTTTTAATCCACATATTATAGAACTTTTAAGTAGGTATATATATATAGTGATGTAGGGGACATTTTAATACTTTAATCATAAGATAGCATGTTGATAAAAGGGTCATCATTAAGATGAGATGATTTTATTTGATTTGGCTATTTAGGGTGTATTTAAAACTATAAACTATACAGGGGCAGTGGCGCAACTAGAGTTCAAATCTTGGGGGTGCTACTATTATGAATCGCTTATAATGTCGTTGGGTGCAGTGGCGTATTTAGAAATTATTTATGGGGGGGGGATGAAATAATTAATCATAAGGTGACCGAGGTGATCATGCGGTTCACGAATACGGTGCGGGCGTGCTGTTATCTATATTCTATAAATAAATCGATTGAATGGAAATCCATTTCTTTATT
>JAIPRL010006657.1:0-26399 GCA_025469235.1 Pemphigus obesinymphae
CAAACTGATTTCTAGTAACAGTTGTCTCACCTCTTACCCTTTTATCTATTATCTTTTCCCAAATCTTCATACTGTGGCTCATAAGTTTTATCCCTTTATAATTTCCACAATCCTGTACATCTCCTTTACCTTTAATATTGTTTAAATTAATATAGTACTAATTACCTTGAGCATTACCTTGAACTATTAGATATTTTCTTAAGTTGGAAAATTTAAATGACCTTCTGTTGTCGGCCAAAATATTTTTATATTTTGAAAAGAAACGCTCCACGTCTACGGAACATTGGTGCAAAATTAAAAAATGGTAAATCACCACAGCTAATATCTGCAGGCAATCCGTCCATACTCATTTTGTCCACATAAAATGTTTGAAATTTTTTGTAATTGATCAAATCCAACATTTTTCTCCTCCATAACTGTTTTAATTTTGTCATCAATGGCTTTAGTTTGTGCAGATCCTCCAATTTTTGCAGAATGTATAGGTACCTACATTCTTTTGTAGTTTTAATTATTTTAATGGATTCAATGAGTCCAACGCAGATTTGAAACTGTTATATATGGCTTTTAGTATATCAACTTATAAAAAATATACAATAATACGAATGCATTCATTCCCGCTTGTATCACTGTTTTTGCAATCGTAAGTCCATAATTGTAATAAGTATAGTAGGTATATTATTATTTAATAAATACGATATAATTATATAATATATAACTTCAATAACCAATATCTCCTTAAACAATGGCTAAAATGTAAAAGGAAATGGGATTATTCTTACTGGAATATACAACAATTATTTTTCATAAATCAACGATAGGTACCTACACCTGGAAAAAATGAATTCAATAGTAAAAGGATAATGAAACTATAATTGATAACTAACCGATATTTCTGGTTTCTTGTAGAAATATTGAAAACACATCTTAATTTTTATACGAGATTTTAATTTGTATTCGTACACACTAGATATGACTTTTTGGTTCATATAAGAAAATTTTCTACGGTGATGTTTTGGATAATCAATAAATATTGTATAATGTATAAAAGTATATATAAATCAAATATCTATTAAACAATTATTTTCTATATGGGCACTAGTTTTAGTGTCAAATTTGGTGCGAATAACAACTTTACGGCAAGCTTATAGTTTAGTGCCTATGGTTTTTTATATCTCTAAACTGTACAATAGTCTTAGACAACTTATAATTTACATTCCCGTCGTGTCTCCGTCCGTTCGTCCGTACAGTAACTATATAATATAGTACTCGTCATGGTTACGATTGTATTCATTTGGTAACTATGTATATGGGGATAGAATATTGTTTAAAAAACCGGGAATTTAGCACGCTATACCGCTGCAGAGTGGGCTTTCATAACTCGGTTTTTTTTTTTTTTTTTTTATTGGAACATACTGTATTATATTTCATACTTACAATAATACAGTTTTTATCTCGTACACATTTATTTATATGAGTATTAGATATAATTACATAGTACGCAGGCGTGTAATTATATATTTATAATAATTATCGACTTATCGTGTATATATTGTGAAACGTTTCGCAGGCTCGCAGCGTATACATATAACGCAAAAACTACACTGGAACACTGTGTATACCATTAAACAAAACGAAACCTCGTTGTTTTATCGTGTCGAGGACCCTTCACACGGCTGCAGGACCTCCGGGAAAATTGGGGTAAAACCGTGTGATTTCCAACGGCAAATATATACACACATTTTACTCGCGGGCTTATGTGTATACACGACGACGCGTGTTGTTCTCGTACACAATTGCCGGGAAAACATAATAAATAATAATAATAACCACTCTTATTTGTGTATATATATATATATATATGTATGTGTATATGTGTGTATATATGTGTATATATATATGTGTATATGTATGTGTATATGTGTATATATATATATATATGTGTATATAGTCCGTTTTGGGATCGTTGGGGATCCGATTCGACGGGTTTCGAAGGATTTTTCGCCGTCTATATACGTATAAAATATAGTGTGCGCACATATGTGCTTTACACGAGGATATAGCCTCCGGGTGTCCGTCATTTAACCCTTTTTGCACATAATGTTTCCGACAATATAATATAATGTTATACGATTGAGCTCCGCCGGGGTTTTGTGTACGCGGACCCGACGACGGGAGTGCAGCGAGTATACGCGCGCGCGTGCGCACCACCGCCGACATTTAATAATATAATATATACCTAATAATATGTATGACGAAATTCTCTTTCCCCCCCCCACCCCATCACAGTTCGTTTAATTTCCACAATAGACAATAGAATATATATATGGTAAAACGTACAATGTCGTGTATGATATTCGACGATATGCACAAGAATAGAGTGACACGATTCAGAAATCGTCAAATTATATATATATATATACGGCTGGGTGCGGCGTAATGGACTCCCGCATTTCCGAGGTGAATTAAAAAAAAAAAAGAAAACTGTACATGGATGATAATTGCTTTTTATTTATATAAGGTTTTTTTTTTACGTATAAAAAAATTATATCGTCCAAACGAGCGACGCATACTCGTATCTCGTAGAATCGTTCTCGAAAGTTTTCCATCACTCTCATCTCGGCAGTCTATCGTTTGGAATTTCGGTGATTTATTCACGGATGCGGCCTCCTCGAGTTCTTCGAGGGTTCGAGCACGACTTTTAAAAACTTTATTTTGCAAGAAATATTTCATGGTCGTTTGATCTTCTTACGGGAAGACGTAGCATGGCCTCCTCGCTTCCCTGATTTGAGCCCCTGTGACATTATTTTAGGAGGAGGGGGTTATCTCAAAGCTAAAGTTTTTAAACTTGAAAAACTCAAGGAGGCCATCTTTGAAGAAATCGCCGGAATTCTACACGATATGCTGGCGAGTGATGAAAAACGTTCGTCAAGATCATCATTTGGACGATGTAATTTTGATTTGATTATTATAATTAAAAAAAAAAACATTATATAATATACTTTCTATAAATAAAAAAGTTTTTATTTTTTTTTAATTCACGTCGAAAATGTGGGAGTCCATTACGTCGCACCCTGTATATATATATATATATTTAGTTAAGTATTTTAGTTATTGGTATAACAAAAATGATATCTGTTAAATGCGTAGGTTACTTGTTCGACACAAGTTCAAATTACGCGGTCTCGTGCATATACAGCGTCCTACCGCTCACACCACAACGCTCCATGTTGTCTCGTTGCGCCGTTGCCGAGCGCCAGTTCGTACGTACGCGGTGGCGTTGTTGTTTTTCTTTTCGTTCACACGGCCGTTGTTCTAGTTCGAATACCGTTACACATGTCATCGTTATTTGGTTTACTACCAGACCGCAGTATTTCCGCATGCTTACTAACCCGTTTTGAGCGTATCTCGTGTGGTGGCACTGACGGCATTTTAATCCCGACATTGTCGTGTCGTCGTTTGATTTGCGTGTGCGTCTCGCTGTCACCGCGTCCCGTCCAGCGTGGTGATCGTTGCCCTTTTTGACGCCCATCGTCGATTCTTTTTATATCCGATACCCACGTGTCGTCGTGCCATCAGTCATATTATACCGAACTCGGCTCAGCCTTACAATTGTTTTTAGAATGCCATGATTTATCTTTGCTTTCAAATCTAAAACCATATAATCTATCCTGTACTATAGGAACGTCCATTTTTAACTTTAAATTAATTAATTAATTTTTAACAAAATTTATAAAATCCTTGTAAATACATAATATATTATAGGTTCTCACTATAAAAATAAGTTTATAAAAATAACGATTCATACAGGCATTTTTAAAAAAGATCGATTAGTAGGGAGTGGAAGCAGTGGCGTCATTTGGACCGCGTTGCAAGATATACATTTACGTATTTAAAATTAGACATTATAGTAATTTGGCCAGCTTTTTAAGTTGGTTAGCCCGTCTAATAGGTAGTGGCTACTGGCTTATGCTTTTCACTGGTCTACTTAGGTAGAAATTCAAAAAGTTCTGAATTTTTTGCTATCTAAACATGATAATTCATGTCTGAGCCATTAGGTAGTATTATATTGGAAATTAAATGAGTTATTTTATTTTTACTGTATTGAAAATGTCAGATAGAGTTGTGTCCTCAGGGCTGGTGTCTCTGAACCCCCCCCCCCCAAAAAAAAAGAAAGCAGACGGTAAAATGAAGTTCAGTCGGCACAACGTAGGTTGGTAGGAGTATTTCGAAATTTTGGAAAATTATAAATTGTTCAGGATTAGTTGACAAGAGTAGAAAAAAGTTGATGACTTTTTTTTTTGCTTATTTACATTTCAAATGCAATACAATTCAAATTCAAAGATGTATTTCCGTCGGAATTTTGGAGACATACACCCCCGATAAATATTTCTTCGTGCCGGCCCGCGGCCCAGTGATGTGACCTGCATAAAAATATGCGTATTAAAAAAAATTGAAATTACGCCACTGTGTGGAAGCACTTCGCTGGTTTGGTAGAATACTGGTTTTAGATATATTGAATTTTAAAGTAATAATAAGTTATATGATAAGTTTTCGATAAAACTAATCTAAGCAAAGTTTCTGTGTAGGTATATAACATGAATATTATACTATTATAGCATTTATTAGCCACTAATAAAAAATACGACTTTAATATGCATATAGTGCTATAGTAAATATTTGGTGCAAATTTCGAGTTTCTGGCATTTTAATTTTCCAATTACTAACAATTTTCTGTCTTTTTTTTGTTTTTTTTTTGGAATATTATATATCACTTATTACCTATATAGTCGGTAATTATAACTAGTTTATTTGTTATTTTATATTTATATCAACTATTCGTATTATTTCCATTATAAATTGTTGTACTTCTTTACGCTTATGAAAAATATTTGGAAAATCAAAAAATTCCTTCCATAAAGTACCAAATAAAATGCATTTCCAATCAAAAAGTAAAAACCTCTTTATCAAAAAACTCTTACCTACTTTACTCCTTCTACATGTAAAACACATCATTGTAAAACCATAATATAATACATTCATTGCTCAGAATCTAAATTAGTAAGATAAATAAAAAAATGTTTGAAATGTTTAAAACTTAATTTGTTTTTTTTTTTTAAATACGTATTTTTAACCTTGAGCAAATCCAGAAAAAAAGTATCAGGAAAAAGAGGTATCAAAATGCTTATATTTACATGTGTCAATAACAATATAATTATTATAAATTATATAGGTATATAAAAATGACTGGTGTTATTATAAATTATAAAAAAAAAAAATCATTTAAAACTAGGTACTAAAAATGTATCAAAATATCGTTTTCTTACATTAATGCCTATATTTAATAAAATCTTTTTGTTTTAATTTTATTTAAACGATTGCATAATGTTTTTATTCGATACGGCACTTTTCATATATTATTTTTATTATAGTGTCCAATGTACACATGAAAAGATTGGATTAAGTCTTCTGGTCAAAAAATCGTTTACAGAAAAATATATTAAAATAATAATAAACATCATCACGGTATATTCTCTGCAAAATCTAAAATTTGGTAATTATATTAGTTTTTAGGGTATTATAGTAGTACTATCTTAAGTTATCGACATTCTAGTTATTATTATTTTTTATTCTGTCTACAGAAATGTACCTATTATATTTTATAACAATTTATTTATATATCGTATAGGCTACACTAAACCAAATATATCTGTGATTTCAATAAAAATATAGATTAATTTAATAATGTGCTTGTTAATATGTTAACGTCCAATAAAATGTTTGTTGATTTAGAAATAAAATATTTGTTAATTTAACAGTAAAATAACAAAACGTATTATTAATTAAATAATATATTTAATCAATGTCTTGGGTAAAATTGTCTAATTAAATACAAATTTATTTGAATTAACAAATATTTGGTTTATTCAATTATAAATAATTTGTGTTTCTTTCTTTCTTCTTCTTCGTAGAACAAACGCCCATTTGTTGATCAAAATAGTCAATTTAATATTTTTTCAATTTAATAACATATTTTATTATAATAATAAAATCTGTATTAATTTTACAAATTATTTTTATTAAATTATAACTTATATATTTTGTGAAATTTATAAAATGAATTTGTTAATGTAAACGTTTTTTTAAATTAATTTAACAATATATAGGTACATTAAAAGAATAAAAATTTTATTATTTCAACAAATATTCGTTTGTTAAAATTTGATTATTGCATATTGTTAATTCTACCAATGTTATTTGGTTCATTATATAAAAGTATTTTTTTTTTTGGAGGGGGGGGATTCAGAACCTTTGGACCCCTCGTTAATACATCACTGGACCTGAGTTATATATATGGGATATAAATTATTTATTATATACCTATTTCAATATGATATATTAAAAACTAAACGACACCTATTATATTAATAAATGTCATATATTCTACATTATTTTTATGTTTACTGACGTTTATTATGTTACGTTTACGGTGTTGTTTAATGTTTTTTTTTTCCATCAGATTTGGTGGACCCATTACCAAGGGAATATCGTTGATTTTCGGGACACCCTAAATATAAAATTAACATTTTACAATATTATTTTTATTCTGTTATCAGAGCCGTAGCAAGGGCTTGGCAAAACTGGCCCAAGCCAGAAGGGCCAACAGAAAAGGGGCGCAAAAATCGATTTCAGTCATTTCTATCCCTAAATTTCTAAGATTGGGGGGGAGGGGCGAAAATTCGACGGACAAAATCTTGTAAAAGTAAATTAATGACTTTCTTTTTTGCCTATTAACTAGATTCTTAAGGAATGGGGGGGGGGGGGCGCAACTCCAAAAAATCAATGATTTTTTTTCCTTATTACCGATTTAAGGGCGGAAATTCGGTTCTTTGCCAAGGGCGCTATCGAATTTTGCTACGGCTCTGTTATTCATTGTAGTTATTTTACATGATCTGAAATGTATGATTGATAAATACGCTTCGTTTGGCGAATTGTCATCAAACAATATGGCATTAAACGACACTATCAGCCAGATTCATAGAATACTCTAAGAAAAATCTTAGTTAGAAAATCAATTTCGTATTCATAAGATCATTTTCTTAACATTTTCTAAGAATTTCCTTAGAATTTTCTTAGGTGAACTTTTATCAATATATTTCTTATTCATATAATTTACTAACCACGGGAGTTTAGATTTTACTAATGATACACAAACTAAAATAATCTGCGATAAAAATTGATAACACTGATAATCTAGTGATAATACTCCCTGGAAAATATTTACCTTCCAAGATATTTACATTTTCTAAATCTAAGATTTAACTTATAACTTAGATAATTCTTAAAAAAATGTTAATATAGTTTTTTCTGTGAATACTGACTTAAAATATTTTCTAAGAATATTCTTTACTAAGTTTTTCTTAAGTATTTTCTTAGAGTATTCTATGAATCTGGCCGTATATACTGTACATAATACATATACAACACAATTTCTCGGGTAAAATGGATAAAAAGTATTTTATAAATTGTACGACACCGGAGCACAGTCTAGGAGTCAAGACATCACATACTATATTATATAGGTAATATATAGTATACAATATAATATGTGCATTTGTGTAATAATAATAATAATAATGTTATAATTCCAATTACGCGCGTACCACGTTTATACTACGTTATTATATACTATAATAATACATCCAACGATAAGTGAAATATAATAAGTCTGTATTGTTAATTAAACGATTATGACGTGTATAACCTGTGCGATTATGTACAGGTATAAGCACATAAGTACTAATATGCGTTGTGCACCTATATAGAATAGTATATAATATTTCCTTGTCGGTTAACGTATTATTATTGAAAATGACATCTCGAATTTGAATACCGCGAGAGTATCGTTAATAATGATATACATAATAGTATATAACATTATGATAAACCTACAGCTCTGTCGGTAAATACTATATAAAATAATAGCGATTCAACAGGCGTAAGTCGATTTTCACAATTGTCAATTAACGTAAAACTTAATAGGAATTAAAATATGACTATATATATATATATATATATAGAGACAGTGATTATAGTGAGTTCATTGAAATCCATTATTATAATTACAGTGTTATTATATTAGAATATTATTCAGTGCCATTATATATTGTTAAATCGCTCGTATGTGCTTCGGGGGATTTTATTTTTTAAACGTAGGTACTTATACCGTATATATATATACACTATACAGTGCTGGACAAAATAAAATACGCACTTGGAATATTTTCACATTTATGTGAATAACTCACCAATCCCAACAGATAGAATAAGATGAATTAATACAAAGTTTTCATGTTTACTTTTTTACATTTTGAGTGAAAAAAGTTTCAAAAACATTTGAAATTCTTCGATAATTAATTTAGTTCCTTTTAGTGTCACATTATATTTATCTTGGACAAATAAAGTACGCAGGTGATAAAAAATATATTATTATTATTTAAAGAGTCCCATTTATTATTAATGATCATTGTTATTATTATTATTATTATTACATTTATTATCAATTAATTTATTATTAATACTTTGTCTCCTTTTGCTTGTATGACCGCTTGCAAACGTCTGGGCATACAAAGGTGCTGCTGATCAATATCTTTCCACGGTTTTTCCAAGGCTTCAAACAACTTGATCTTATTGGTTACGTCGCCCTTGTAAATTTTCTGGTCCAGAATAGACCACAAGTTTTCAATCGGATTTAGATCGGGTGATTGCGCTGGTCAATCCAGTAGTTTATTCGCGAAATACGGAAAAAGGCTGCAATAGTTTTACGTGCGGTGTGCATTGGGTCATTGTCTTGTTGAAAGACAAAGTAATCCTCCAAACCGACCACCTTGTGTACGGACTCCTCCAAATTTTCTTGTAGGATATCAATGCACGCGTCTGCTGTCATAATAACTGTCAATCTTGACCAAATTTCTCAAATCTGATCATGCAAAACACCCCCATACCATAATACTGCCTCCTTTATACTTGGCTGTCTTTTGGACATTTTTATCCAAAAGTTTTTCGCCAGGCTTTGACCAGACCCGCAGTCACTGTTTATAACCAAAGAGGTCAACCTTGCTTTCATCACTCCAAAGGACCTTTTTCCAGAAGTACACTGACTTGTCGGCATACTTTTTGGTGAATTCCAGACGTTTGATTTCGGATCAAAGTGCGACGCCGTGCCAAATTGTTTCCCAACCCAGTTTCTCGGAGTCTCTTGCGCACAGTACGTTCGGAAATATTTATTTGAATATTTTCCCGGATTACACGGCTAGTAACAATTGAATTTATCTTTGTTTGTCGAATTATCCTGCGATCCACAACTGGATTTGTCTTCTTTTTCCACCCACGCCCAATCTTATCTACTACTGTGCCAAGCTACAGATACTTTTTTCAGTTCTTAATAATCAAATTTTGAATTTGTATAGAAATTTATTTAGTTTCCATTTGTAGAAAAATCGACTATACTCTTTCTTGTAGCAACAATATAGTAGTGCAATACCTACTGGGTGCAACTCCTTTTAAGACAGACTACTTGTAAGATTAACACCGTTTGAGTCCGAAACCTTTAATTTGTAACTCGGTTTGATTGTGACACTTTATAATTGTAACTTTTTTTTAGTACAACACCTCATTAGTAAAATTACTTTTGAGTGCAATTCGTATACCTAGGTTTATGTATTTTATCGGAAATAATATTGTTAAATAATTAATTTTAAAAATATTCCGAATATGGCGGAAACTGGCGTTCGTATTCTAGAAGATAATCAGTCACTCCTAAAGTGTTTCTAACGAATAGGTTGGCAAAACACCTAAATTATCTGAAAATCGACTAAACTTACTATTATCGGATATTGATTAGAACTTGAACCTTGCTCCGCTCAATTCTCGCCTAAGTTTAATAGGTTTTACACAACATAACACATACACATCACCATAATTTCAATCAAAATTCTAAAAAAATATCACAACAGTCTAATAATATGAAATACATTTACCGTTAAATGTAATATGGGTATAAAATAAAAATAATGTATAATAAAATACAGTAAGTACTTACTCCGAACATAAGAAGTCGCTCGGATTTTTCGTTTTTGATTTTTTATATAAACATTGCCCGTCAAGTCGATATATGTTCGAACGTCCGAATAAATAATATAATAATACCTATTATTATACGAGTATACCTATTATAATTTAATTAAAACTGTAAAAAATACTACGGAAGTTCTGCGATTTTAACTTCATAACTATGATATTTAAAAACTATAGAATCAGTGAAACGAAATTTAATTCAAATAAACGAAAAAAAATCTCAAAATGTCGCTGAAGCCAATTCAGAGCGATAATACGATGGCGTGGGAAAACGTCGAGCGATAACAGACGGAACGCGAGCTATGATAACGAAAGGCGAATTTAGTTTTCCAGGCATCGATAGCTCGGAGAAAAGACGAAAATGCAGAGGAACGAAAGGCGTAAACATTTCAAAACGACCGGAAAACAGTTTTAAAACGGTAACGGTAAAGGAACACAGTGTCGATTGGCGGCGATAACGGGCCGGAGAATTGAATTTCTATAAAGAGGGTTTTCTCATGGAAAAAATAACGGGTTAAAAATGTTAGCATTTTATATATAAGATTAGAAAAGTAGGTACGTACATTATTTTGTCCAGCATTGTATACGTATAGGACCGATACTAGATCATTCTTCAAATCTCTTGCTTTTATATTGGTTGTCTTCGATACGTTGAAAATTAAATTGCATCATAAACACGTGATTATACACAATCTAAAAAATTAGCTTAATTTTGATTTTTCGCTCTGCTCAACTATATACTATACGAGTGTAATGTGTATTGCAGTGGTAGAATTAAAAAAAATATATGAACGGATTTAATTTAAGAAAATCATCGTTCCGAGTCATATATTGAAAGGAATATAGTGAGCCGTGAATGACTTCATCTCTCAAATCCTCCAGTCCAGAGATTTTAAGCCGGAGGGGGGATTTTTGAAAATAAAATTATTATAAAACATGAATATAAAGAATTTAAAAAAAATGAATTTTTTTAAATATCAACGTTGGGCTATATATTTAACTTTTAAGTAATCATAAAAAATCTTTGCAAGTAAGCGATCAAAAAGCTTTAAAAATATCATGTTAATTATATGTTTATATGTCAATATATCAATGTTACAATAAATAATTGGTATACACTTTAAATCTCTGAAATTATTTTCTGATTTATAACTATTTTCGGTGATTACCCTGCACTTAAGAAAACTACCTACTGGGAAAGTAAAAATTAACCTTTTTTAAGTGTCAATATTAGAATTCGTTTTCTATTGGAAAGCTTTACCTGAAAACGACCTTTCAAAAATGTGTAATACATATTATACAAATATCAAATTTTAAAATGTTTATAAATTGTTGAAAATCTAATCACTAAGGTTAGGATGTTTATGACTTTATAAATTCTAAAAAATGCATGTAAATATGCCCTTAAAATAAACAAATATGACATACGTCTACAATCCGAGGTGGCTCTAGAATTTAATTTGAAGAGGGGCCAAAATTGAGTTAACTACCTTTTTTTTTTTGGGGGGGGGGGGTGTATTATAGATTTAGATAACTATTTATGTGATTTATGGGGAGAGCTAGGACGTGTGTGTCTCACGTAAATAAGCAAAAAAAAAAAGATCAATACAAAAATTTTATTAAGGAATTTGAGGGGGCATTGGCCCTTTGCCCCCCTAAAGCCGCCACTGCCTACAATGCGTAAAAAATGTTTTATTTTATTATTCATTAAAAGTGTAATCGGATTTTTGTTTTATACGATAAATTATATATTTAAAAAAGTTTGGTTATAATAATTTTTTGATTTGATTTACTCATATATTCTTAAGTTATTAAGTATGTAATATTACAGAATACTATCGACATTGTCACACAATTACAATATTGTCGATCATAAAAACAATTAAGTATATACTTCGTGTAAGTTTATTTATTAATTTTAAGTTTTATTGAAACTTGTTTTATTTTTATCGAAATATTTATTTATTCACAATTTTTTTCAAAACATGCATTTATTCCTATTAACCCCTAAAAATTCAAAAATATGCAAAATCAAAATTAATTCCTATAGGTAGGTATTATATATAACTGCTTCTACGAGGTACATATCCCCAGCACCGGCCGTCACGAATTTTTAATTTAAACCCGGGATATTCGTTTTTGCTACGATTGTGCTGGATTGTGTCGTAAATTCCTTCATTTGTGCTCAATCCCTTCCAAAGTTATCGTCGTTTTTATTTGGTAGTGCTGGGGACACGGTAAAATCAAAACTCGAATTTCGAGTTCCAACCAAGACTATTTTATTGTGCCACGTTTTGCTGAGTTGTGCCGCTAATTCCGTCATTTGTGCTCAATCCCTTTCAAAGTTATCCTTGATTTTCCGTGGGTATTGCTGGAGATATAGTAAAATCAAAACTTATGGCATATTCCCAGCACCACCCAGGGTAAATCAGGGATAACTTGGGAAGGATTAAGCACAAACGACGAAGTTGACGGCACAAACGTAGCACAAACGAATACCCGGGTTTTAATTAAAAATTTGAGATGGCTGATTCTGAGGACATGAACCTGCTTCTAAGTCATAAAAAACGAATTTATAATTTGGCCTTGACTAAAAGAAAAATATGAAAAAGTCATAAACATCCTAGCCCAACTTATCATTAAAATCTAACAATTTAAAAACAATTAAATACATTTTAAAAGTAGGTAATTTAAAAATAGTCTTATGTTAATACTAGTTTTTATTGTAATCAATCACGATATTTGCAAAAAAAAAAAACATGTTTCGCTGTAAAACTATAAAGCTCTTAAAACAGGTTCATAAAGTAATCTTAGTGTTGAGCTACTTATTATAACATTATACTCGTATATTAGAGTGAATCTTATTTAAATTTTTTTTTAATTTACTAGGTAATAAGAAAAAAAGTTATTATGGCTTAAAAGTTAACTTTTTTTTTAAAAAAAAAAGTAAATAAAAAACACCAAAAGAATGTTCACTACAAAATATTGTAATAGATTTTATAACAGTTATTTTAACTATAAACCGCATTAAGAGGACACTAATTTAACAATCGACCTAAAAGTCTGACCTTTGGAAAGTTAGATTTTAATAATAAAAAGTTTTGAATTCTTCGATTTGTCTACTAGGGATCGATCGAAGCGACAAGAATTTGTTAACTTTATTGGCATTTTTTTCATTAACATGACTAAAGTATTATAATATAATAATATTATAATTTACAACATAAATACTTTATGTATAATACGGTTTAGGTATATAATATATCTCTTCAATCATTATTTTCTCAATAGTCTGTGTTTTGTATTTTAATATTGGCCGATATCATTACTATTTGTTGTCTAATAAGTTATTATTGTCCGATCGACTCCAATGGATCGACGGCCCTCTTAATGAGGTTCCTTTCTGAATATATAATGTAGGATTTAGGCTATAGTATAATTATTGTAATAATACAAATCATTATTATTAATATTGACCGAGTTTTATGCCACAGGCTTTCTCGGCGACCAACTTTTTAAAAAAAAAAAAAAAAAAAAAAATAACAAATAAAAAGATTTTCTTTTAATTGAAAAATTGTAAAAATTGATAAAAAAGCATTTTTTCTTCTTTGCGTATATTAAACACCTATGCTCAGAAATCCTACGACCTTCACCCGGTGACCCGTTTATATCAGTATAACCGTATCGTTAGGTACCTACATATAGTTCTCTAAAAACCGTTAATAAGCAGAAAAAAAAAAAAACTCTTTTCTGATTTTGCGTCGACTAAATGTTGGATAATTTCTAAATTCCGAAATACTTTAATCTAAACGTAAAATAAGCTTAGAACTTTTTTTTGCGTCCACCGAACTTGATTTTGTCAATTTATTTGTTGAGCGAAGTCACGACCCCCTAACTAAACACCGGTGCCTGCAGGCTGCTGCACCATTGATGACGGAGCTTGTGCATACATTATTTTAATTTATATTGTGTTGTTCGCCGTACCCACACGTCTATAATAATGACGACATACCTAGTCTAGTGGCGTACACAGGAATTTTTTTATCGGGGGAGGGGGACGAATATAGTTTTTACAAAGTTTACTTCCAACCTCGGAACCATTAAAGTTTACCAACTAACACTGTTTATACAATGATATGCAATAGAACATGTAATGAGTTATTAAAACTTTATTTGAATTTTACAATAAAATATCTATTGAAAAAACACTATAAAAGCAAAAAATTCTAAAAAAAAAAAAAAATTTTAAGGGGTTGATATATCTATCTCCCATATGCCCCTTTGTACGCCACTGATACCTATACATATCTGTAGTTTTCGGTATATATATATATGGACGAACTTATAAAGGCGCGTGCACAGTATTATTACACTCGTATATTATTATTATTATCAGGTGAATCACCTCGCGGGATGCAATATTATATATAGGAGTTCGCCGTGTGTATAATAACAATAATAATAATAATAATAATAATAATAATAGCGATAATAATAGTAATATATATTATAATCCTAGAGGCGCCGATGGTATCACCCGGCAACGAAAAGGGTGTAGTATATATGGGCGCGATAATATAATTTACCGGGTCTCGGACGATTTATTATCACACCGTATAATACGTACGCGTAAAACAGAGTCGGGTAGGTGTTGCCGAAACACAGGAAGCGGCGACCGGACAACCGTAGAGGCGTGCTAGCAATTAATCATGGGGGAAAAAAAAAAAAATGTAAAAAACAAAAAAATACAGCAGCGTTGTGTTATAATATTATTCTATTTATATATGTATATACGCGCAGGTATTATACTTAGGCAAGCAGGTATACGTTATAATGTCGGAAAAAGGAAACTTATACGACGTATATATTGTATATATATATATATATAATATGTATATATATATATAATGTATATATAATGTATAGTTATGTATATATATATATATATAGCGTTTCTCGCGTGTTCTTATCTCGACGAGTATTTTTTTTTTCTTTTCATTTATCTCCGGCGTTTACGCCCACTCTGTATAGTGTACGCGTACGTAATACATTATACATTTGGTTTTGACGTGCGCACACGCCGATGTACATAATATTATGTACTCGCCGAACGTTCGGATTTCAAGCAGAAAAATAATGGGGAAAAAAACTCGGTTAAATACAGGTTATTGTGAGTATATATTATAATGTATGGTATCAATATTATTTTGATGGAAACTATACTATATCTAAACTTTAGGTTTTAATTATTTTAAAGCACTTAAGGCGGTTGAAGTCTATATATATATATATGTTGAGGTTTGGTCAATATTTGTGGCCAGAAGTTACATGATGTACTGGACATAATTATATTATTACATCGACACCTTGATTATTATATGGCTGAAATAACAAAGAATATACAGGATGAGGACGTGAGGTACCATGCTGTTTGCGGATGACATAGTGTTGGTAAGATAGAGTACTGAGCAAGTGATTGGTAAACTTGAAGAATGGAGGGAAACTATCTTGAGGATAAAGGATTATGGGTTAGTAGTAGTAGTAGTAAAACAGAATATATTGAGTATAATTTTGGAGAAAGGAAACACGGAAAAGGCAACTAATGAATTTGAGCGGTGATGAAGCGGGCGAGGTTGGCAGGTTCAAGTATTTCGGATATGTTCTACAGAAGGAGGTGGTTCGAGGAAGATATAAAACGTAAGATAAGGTGGAGAGAAGCGACAGGTATTTTGTGTATCAATAGGATCCTAATTAGGTTAAAAGGTAAACTGCAATAGGGTACGGATAAGAATATTGGGCAATAGATAGGAAGATAGAACCGAGGACGAGTGTATAGAAGAGATGAGATATATATTGTTTTTCGAATTATAATATAATTTTGAATTTACCGCTTTTTTTGATCATTTTCCTTTAAACTTAAGTTTGAGATTTAGAATTTAAAATTATTTGAGAAATTGAAACAATGACGTCTATGTACCAAGTACCAATTACTAAGAAAGTCAAAAATAGACATTTTTAGAGTGTCAACAATATTAATTTTTAATTTATAATAGTGTATATATACAATGTATCTATATATATTATATATAAATATATATATATTAAACAGGAAAAAATATAATTACACTTTAAAATGTTTTGAAATGATTGTCACATCAATATGGTCCTATAGTAAAATATATTTAGTAAAAATTTCAAGTTTCTAAAAAACTGGATATTTCAAGGAAACTACTGCTAGGTAAATAGAAAATGACCTATTAACTTACTATAGTAGTGCTAACTAAAATTAATTTCCTATCAGAAAACTTTTTTCTGAACATTCCTATTTAACTCCTTCGTCTCTAAAAAGTGTATAATTATATACATACAAATATATATAAAAAAAACCAGTGAGTATCTATAGGAAGTAAAAGTATTTTGGTTGAAATACTGGTACCTATAGTAGATATACTGAATTTGAAAGCAATTATTAATCATTTTTTCAGATAAAACAAATTTGAGCGAAGCTTCGATGTATATAACATAAGTATTATACTATTATAGCATTTATATGGTTAATAAAATGTATGACATTAATATGCATAGTGCTATAATAAATATTTGTTGTGAATTTTAAGTTTCCTGCATTTTAGTTTTTCGATTTATAATAATAATCAACATAAAGACAATCATCTATATATTTTTATTTTCTTATAAAAGGTAATTTTTTATTACGCTTTTGAAAACTACTTATTCAAAAAGTGATCTCTATAATTTTCCAATTAAAACGATTTTTTTACTAAAAAAATCTATATCATAAAACTCTTTCGTTACTCCTTTTGCCCAAAAAAGTGTATACATACAAAAACAAAAAATAAAAATAAAAATAAGAACGCATAATTGTTAAACCAATGTATTTCCTCGCTACACTCAGAATCTAAAAGTGTGTTTTAATAACATGAGGGGGGAATTAAAAAATGATTTCTCAAAAGTACCAACTATATATTATATAGATATGGTTATAAAGTATTAATAAGGTATTAACTATATTATTCTATACTAGTATACGAGATGTCTTTAAGTATATTTAATATAATTAAGGAAACGTCACTATTATGCATGGGTCGTAGGAACCTATATTCAAATGTTTACTATATTATAGTATATATTTGTATTATCAAATACAATTGATATTGTGTTGTGGTATCTATAGTTTATATCTAATAATAATAATATTTATAAATTTATTTATCTTTAAAATAATCTGTCACCACAATTAAAAAAAAAAAAAAACAATCAAATATCATGGCATATTATATATATTTATATTTCGACAACATCGTATAATTATTGGTATAAAGTAATAAATTTTTCTTATCACCTTAACTGCTGCAAGGTTCATTTGCATGGCTTAGTGTATATTGTGTACTATACACATGAACTATTATACACTATATACTTATTACATTATTGATTTCTAGATGACATACTTTGAAAATTTGACGGGTTAATAATCGGACATTATTTCCGCAAAGCATGACAAAAACCATATTTTGAGAATAACTGCATAGAATGCATAAATTCGATTTTGTAAATATTACAAATTTACGAACAGATATATACCATATACATATAATATTATATATATATATATATATATGCTATACAAACTATAGAATTAAGAGAATGTCAGCGCAATACATTTTCAATGAAAAACTTGCATTCGTATTTCTAATTTTTATCAACTTACAGGTATCTTAGAAATATGAAACAAAAAGCAAATGATAGCTAACAATATTATCTAGCATCCTATCAGACTAATTTTTGTTATGTGCATTTTATACGTTGTATGAGTTGTTAAAAAATAAAATAATAAAACAATTGTAAGAACTCATAAAACGTGTTATAATGTATATGTCAATCTGTTACACAGGGCAAGGTGCTAGATAATGTGGTAAGCTATCGTTTGGTTTTTGTTTCATCTTTCTACGATGTTTTTAAAGCGGCTCTTTGTGGACGAGTTCTACACATTAAAAGATCTATTTTTTTGTCCAACGTATAAACGATTGATTGAATAGTAATTGTTTAACACTGAAGATGAAAACATTGTTTTCGAAACACGTATTTGTTAAATAAAAACAAATTATTTTGTGGAAATTGGGTTTTTATTTATATCTATGATTGAATAGTTCTATAAATATTTTGAAAACTGATTTAAATTTCTTAGCAACTCTACTGTTAATCAACTTTTTCTCTTTTTTCATGCATTTTAAATATAATATAATAACTGTCATACTCGATATGAAGGATTACTTTAATATTAAATTTATTTAAATAACAATTATAACCATTTGCCCCCTTCCCCCTCAAATAATAATCAGAAGAGACTCACGAGTGACAAAATATAATGAAAAATATGTTAGAGCCAAGAGTAGAAAAAAGGTACGCAGCAAATACATTAAAATTGTAAAAAGATTACTATTTAAATGTATATTATTTACACTATATTTTTTTATTAATTGTAAAAACTAAAGTTATAATTTAATAATTATCACATTTTCAAACATATATTTTTATATTAATATTCAAAAATTTTTTATATTAATAAAATGTTTTGTGTCTTATATGGCAAGACGTGTGTCGCAATTTAGCCACTCTGGTATATTACCGTATATACACTGTATTTGTAAGTACTCGTATTTTGTTGTTTTCCTTTCATTTGTACAAAACTGAACATACACATTCTTATACACTACCTACATATGTGTATCAATATATTACTAATGTTTTACTCTTTAAAACACTCGTACTCGTGTCCATTAATATATAATTAATTTTATTATGACTAAATTATTGGATCAACTTATTTCAACCTACACTAATTTGTTCCTTCTCTTTTGAATATAAATTGAGTTTCCAATTCAATCTACATCATAGCGAATGATATATAAATCACAAATACGTAAATCATGAAAATAGTCTTTGTATATTTATATATTTTAAAATATTGTTTAAGGTGTCTTCTTATCATCATATTATTGATTTAATTCGAGTTTGGTACATGAAATAGATTAAATTTATAAATTTAAAGATTTTCTTTAAAACTTTTAGAGCAATCTATGTATAATATTCAGTTCGTTTTACCACACTACTAACCATCTTTCGAATAGCAAGCATTTTCGTCTAACAAAATTCAGATTACATCTGAATTTTGAACATCAATAAACAGGTTTCTGATTAACATAATATACAAATTATTAGCTCCAGTGAGTATTTAAAGCTGTTGAAACAAACTATAATAATCATGTTTTTAACGGTGCGCGTTAGGTACACAGAAAAATAACCGTATAAAAAATATTATTAACAGCAAAAATTTGTAATCCAATTTAAATACACCCGAATTGTATTAGGTTGATTTGTAGTATAAATACGAGTATGTAGATGTAAAAATATGTACCTATATATTATTGACATTTCAAAATATAACGATAGTTTTAAATTATACGTTTATAACCATCGTAATACATACGAGTTAAAAACATAAAGTGTAATAAAATTTAAATCGTGAATTCTAAGTTCATATTCATTATAAGTATTACATATTATAAGATTTATTATACATGCACATTGTATATTATACGAGTACATTGTATATGTACTACATGTAATTATTGTACTCATTCGATAAGATTCAAAAGTAAAGGAAATATACCCTATATATGTAATAGAATATGAATTATGAGACTAAAAACGTTGGGTTGATTTTTAAATGATGTACAGGTAATCAAAATATTACAGTCATTTTTCCGAATAAATATTAGGTACCTATTTAAAATAAAAAGAAATAAACCTTACACGAGTAAGTGTTACAAATTGAATATAGAATAAATTCAAATGGTTTGGAAGATATATATTTTTAAGCTTTTTTTAAAAGAGTCATTTTTTAAGATGAAGTCAGTTGTGAACCTCTTCTAATTTGTATGCAAATATCATGTAAATGTATTTTTAAATTAATTTTAGTCATCGAAAAGTATTTTTAAAGCCGAGCCTTTTGCCTGACATTGATAACGATTTAAAGTTTTTTTTTAAATTATATTATAGGTACCCGCACTTGCGGTTAGAGAGTGTTGTCATTTAAAGATCAAATTACCGTTAAATAATCGTCAAATTTACACGTGAGAATGTAAATTTCAGTATTGGCCAAAGCTTTTGGCTCTGGTATTTAAACTTGTATCTACACTCTTAACTAAATTTTAATGACTTGTTACATCGTACGTAGCATGATTTGGCACATTCACAAATCTCAATGTCACTAATTATTAAATTAATAATCTTTAAAATAAAGTGATCTTGAATTTTTAGAATCATGTTGATATTAAAATAACAATGATAGAAATATTGTCATTGATATTTTGTAAATTAATAATTTGTTGGATATATAAAATAAAGTACATATTATTATAATTATTTTATTTTATATATATTTTCATTTTATTACTAGTATTTAGCGTTTAGAATTTAGATGTACGTGTTATTAATATTTGTGAAATGCATAAACGCTAAATTAATTGACAAAAGTCACGAATTGAAAATGGTAAAACATTGAACTATGTATTTGCAAATTGCACGCTATTATAAAAAACTATTAAAATGATTGAAACATAAAATTTTGATCATTACATTTATTATGTTATTGCAATCTTTAATAATTAGATTTTTGAGATTAAAAATAAGCAATATTTATACTCCTTGTTTCTGCGAGCTATGCAACCCAACCACCTTTTATATTTAATCTTCTAATTTAAAATAATAATAAAAATAATTTTCCTGTTGTAACTTATATAATTGTTTTTCGAAATAAATAATATTCATATCAACAATTTTTATTAATATAAATTGTATTATAATTTATATGTATGTATTTTAATAGATAAATTAATGATTATATGTTGAAAACGTTTAGAGATTGAGGATAATGGGATGACCCTTCAGCTTTGTCCTTGAAATAAATGTGTGGGAAGACGATGAAGAATTTGTTTTTAAAATAATATTTTAATTAAAATAGCAATTAGCTGGAAGAAACAATAAATACGAAATGTATTTATATCATGTATATTTTTATATGAGTCATTTTTATTTAAAACTGTTATGAAGTACATCTTTAGATATATACTATATTTATTTTAAAAATCAGTGAATACAATATTTTTTAATAGCTATTTAAATTTCTTGTTGAATACCTGTTTAATTTCTGCAAAATTTCAGTATGAAATGTGTTAGAATTTCGGGGAAATAATGGATCTATAAATTTGACATTTTCACCAAATACGTATATTAGCATATTACAAAGGTAAATATTTTTGATAATTTTTCCAAATTTTAGACTATTTATAGCAATTTAAAATTTTGGGAAATTTAATTCATAATAGTCTTAATTTTAGGTTTTAAGATCTGAGAATTTAATACAGTATTATAATATTATATCATTCGAGTTACACACAAAAAAAAATTTTAAAAATTGGTATGTACAATAAATTTTAATAGACATTTTATTTATTTCGAAAATATGTATTATTTTATATGAAATGTATTCGAATTTCAGGGAAATAATAGATCTATAAACTTGAAATTTTCACCAGGAGTTTTGATCAGAATCGTTTTTTTTTAGAAAAAAATGATTTATCATTGCTTTCAAATTCAATATATTCTTCATCATTATCCTACCCAACGTGCGAACTACAAATAGTGCTTCCCGGCTTTTTTTTATTGTTTATATGACAAATGTTGTAATTTCAATCAATTATTTACCCAGTTCTCTGCTGAATGTAATTTGTCGATTGTGATCTTTAAGTATTTATGGAAGAATTGGTAAACAAGATTGTTTCAATTAAATTTGGCCAGAGGCTTATTCTAAACGAAAAATAACTAAAAATATTCAGAAGTAACTAAAATATCAAATATTAATAAATATTGTAAATGTTCCTAGGGAATTCTTCAATAATTTAATCGAATATTCCCACAATCAATCCCATTGACGATTATATATATAAGTACATTTTTGTATTTAATTCAAAATAGGGCATGGCTAGTTCGATATTGTACAATGAATAGGTACACGAGCTAAGCCGGGGGTTTTTTTTTCAAATAAAACATTTTAAAACCAAATTGGGAAATTTTTGAGATTTGTCATTGTCCGGACAGGTTCGGCGCGGCGGCTTTATGATAAATGCTCAGGTCCAGCTGGACTGGGTTTTTATGGAAAGTTCTCGGGCCTGGCTGATAATTCATAAATAGGTGTCGAGCTAGGCCAAAATAACACCGTTATTTCATTTTATTTACAAAGTAACCCACAGCTGAGTATTAACTGCTGGTATCCCACAGCTCCTAGAAATATTGATAGGAAACTTATTCATACATTATGATCTATAACATATGTTGCCACGAGGCCTCGAAGTGACATTTTTGAAAAAAGTGGTCGGGCCGTGGCCTGACTACGACATGGAAATGGACTTCGGTGCCATTGTACGTACCATATAAGTTCTATATATTTCGTATATACGGTAGACATCAGATTCACAGGAGAAGAGTATTGTTAGTACCTAATGCGTTTTGTTGACTGTACGTGGCTGGTACAATTTAATTTGAAAACTATTATAATCGCTAACACACAAAGAGTTTTGCATTAAAAATTGGGTTTGAACTACTAAAATGATAAAAAAAATAACTATTGTTAGAAAAATAGGGTTCCTCAATTTATTTTCAAATGTTGACCATTAAAATCCTCACTAAAAATTCGTTTTTAAATATATCTTTATATAAATCTTTCAAATCACTACAGGTTGTTCAGTATTCTATATATCATAACACTTCAGAGGCGTATTTAAAAATATTTAATGCGAGGGGATATGAGATAGTTTTTCAATAGTAAAGCAAAGGGGGAGGGGGAAACCTCTCACATTTCCTATCATAGGGTAATTTTTAGCGCAAGGGAACACTATGAAAAACGGTAAAAAAAAAAAAAACGATTTTATACTCCTCCTCAAATAATGATAAAAACACCTCCAAAAAGGGCCTTCCTCAAATCTACCCCTGAATATATTGTATAGTGAGTAGTGATGAACGACTAACTTTGTATTAAATTTTCAGGTAACTTATATAATAACTTTTAACGTCTATAAATATCCAGAAATTAGACCGTGATACTTTAATATAATACATTTTTCTCGATTTTTAATATTTACATGAAAACATATTTTCTGTAACACAAAATGGAAATCATTCTGTATATTATTACATTTCATTATATTATATACTATCATAGAATTCTATCTATATATAGATCCGCGAGGTCTTTCGATAAACAAACATACACGTTTCACTGCCGGGAATTCTGCGACAACGCGAGCAACATAAACGGAAATTTCGACACGGTAGTTTTCATCATACCTACTTTAGTGAAATAATATTGATATTGGGAATTCGTTTTATCCTTGACGAATGACGACTTTGCACCCTCGCAAAATAAATGAATCGTAATTTTTTTGCGTGCGCACATACGTATTCTGAAACGTACCGTGTTTGATTCGATTGCACTGCGTCAATGGGACACAATATATATGTACTTATATGTTATTTCTTTATTTTCTTTCACGTCATGTCGATCAGCTGTATAGAGTATAAATATGTATATACATAGAGCCTTTGGTTTGTGGATCCCTTTGAAAATGGCGAGAAAAGCCTTTATAATTCGACAGCATACTGTACGCGCATTCGTTTGCACGACCGTTTATCAATCATCCGAAATAACTTTCCTGTTGATGTTTGCTCGTTTACATATGAGTGTCGTGTAGTACATTGTCAGATACGAGAGGAGAGATACCGTGTGTAGCATATACGACCCTCTTTATACATACCTTTACGTTCAATCTCGGTCTTATTATCCCAAAACAATAATCCTAACAAGTTTTCATATATTATTCATAGGTATAATATTATGTACTCAAACATGCACCTACTATATGTACTATATAGGTATATTTACATTAAGTTCAAATCTACACCAGTGTTTCCTAACTATTTAAACGTGATGGTCATCATCCATTACGAAAATATTTTGTTTTTGGTCCGTGAGAACATGTCTTTAGAACCTCTCTTTCACTCATTCGAAGAACAGTCATAATTCTTTATATATTTATTTTGTATAGTTAATAATTAATTTATTGATCGTTTTACTAAAAAAAAAAAAAAAAAAAACAATATAGGAATCAAATATACAATTTAGAGACTTCAAAAATAAATTAATACAATAAAAATAAATTGAACACTGTGTGGTGGTTACCAATTGTGATCGGACCACCAGAGGTCCACAGACCACATGTTGGGATACACTACATAGTCTATACAGCGGGGGAGATATACAATGAGACAAATCGTTTAAAATTATACCAGATGATCAACTAATTTCTTTCTTCCATTGAATTATTTTGTCGTATCTTTGTTATCTTCAAACGAGATTTGTGTGATTTAATTTTATTATTTTCCTCGTAAAATTCGTTTGGGTGATTTTTGGTACCTATTAAAAGTTCTTTGGAAATTATAAAATGCAAAATATCCAGAGAAAAAAATATTTGAGTATATAAATCTTTAAAAATTGCCATAGTTTTATAAAGTACATACTTACTTAGCTAATTATTTACATATATAAAGTTTTAAGTATTTTTTTTTTTTAATTAAAAATAAATAGCATCATTATTTAAATTGCATTTATAAATCATTATTAATTAAATATAATTAAGTACTTAATTTTTAATTTATAAAATAAAAAATAAATAAAAATTCAATAACGGAAGCACCTTCCCTCCATATATCTAAGATTGTATAGGTTTATGTTTTTATTTTATACTTATACATATTTAATTTTCAGATGTACCTAATAAAAAAAAAAAAAAAGATGCAATGCAAATAATATGAAAGTCTCATGAAAGTATCACGCATTGTCATTGTAAGTACTTATATAAAATAATAATAATATTTCGGAAATTAAGTTTTACTAACACTCAAAGTAAAAACTGAAAACCATTTTTTGTCTTCTTGAAACAGTCTCCTCTACCTGATCTACCACTTATACAGTATATACACTATACATTTTCGTGTATTAAGACTATTTGACTACCTATTAATTATGAACCTATACAATATTGTTATTATTCTAAACTTAAAACCAAACATTTAAAATGAAATGATTTTATTCAATACAGCTTATCTATATAAAGTATGTAGGTCTATTGGGGGGAAAAAAAATACTATATATTTTATCATTATGCATTTATAATTTATTAGTGTTTTGCAGAATTGCATACGGGGTTTATGGTGGGTACACAAAAACAGCTAATCTACTCATAAACTGAAAACTATTTCTCTTCATAACACATTAATATATAATTGAACACACATAAACACGTTTAAAAAATTAAGTTTTCATCCTCTTATTTCTCAAACTCTAACACGCTCAGGTTTGCATCTTCACATATTAGGGCAGTCGAAGATAGTTCTTGGCATAGCAACACGGGCAAGCCTATAGCTACCAAATTATCGGACGGATTCGGTTGATTATTATGGTCGACTTGCACCACAGACCCAACGCCACCAGCGTGAAAAATCTCGTTGGCTGCCTCATTTGCTACCTGAGAGTCGAACTGGGGACCTTTGCACCGAAATACGCATTTCTATCATTCGACCACAGTCGACGTATTATTTTTATTTATTACATAAATACGTGATTGTTTTAAATTTATTACCCACATAAATATTATATCACTATAAGTAGAGTAAAATAAGGCATTCTAGAAAAGTTGGCAATATTTTTGAATAATTGGTTATAAATATATAAATTATTAGTAAATTTAAATTGTATTTTTACTGCAAAAATAAAAGGGCTTAAAATCCAAAGATTTTAAAATGTGCAGCTGACTCAAATATTCGTATGGAAACGTATAACATTAAGCTGTATGCATATTATACATCAAGTTCATATTTAGTAGGTACCTAACGATTTTCCAAGTACAAAATCTTTAAAAATCTAAAATAATAAATTAATTGATACCTACGTACAGAGTTACACCTTACCATACGGTGTTTTATATTAGTTTACGAACTCGTATTTAAAATCGAAATATGCATAAGTACGTATAGTAAATCGTAGCGGCGTATTTAGAAATTATTTATGGGGGGGGGGGGTTGAAATAATTAATCATAAGGTGACCGAGTTGATCATGCGGTTCACGAAT